>CATIWR010209935.1:0-72034 GCA_949677035.1 Omphalea diandra | reverse complement strand
TAAAATACATGTAATTTAATTGAAACAAACCAAACCGAACAAAATTTTTATAAGATCGGTTCAATTCGATTTATAGACACATAAATTTCGATTTAATAGGTTCGGTTAATTCGATTTTTTAAAAAAATTGGTTCGGTTTGATTATAAATATAAAAAATTCAGTTTATTAAAATTTGATAAAAAACTAAACCGAACCGACTGAATGCTCACATCTAGTAGCCGCTACCAGCTATCAGCTACATTTATCAGCTATCTTACACAATCCCTAAGCTTTATTTTTCTTTCAAAAAAAAAAAAAAACTAATCTTCAATTTTAGCTACATAAAATCATTTATGGGTTTATCTAATTTTTCTTACTTTGTTTATTTTTTAGTGTTTTGAAAATCAAATTAGATAAGTCAATCAAATTAATAATTCAATTCAATAAAAAATCAATTAAGTTCAAAAAATTTGATGAATAGACTAAACTAAATCAACTAAAGTTATACTAATTTATGGTAAGATTTTAAGATTTTTTAAAATTATACTATTTTATTCAAAATTTAAAACAATAAAAAATATTATTTTATTATATTATTATATTGTACTCTTTTCTAATTGTAGATATTTTAAATATTATCTATATTTTTTTAATATTTTAAAAATAATATATTATTTAAATTGAGCATATTAAATAGATCAAACTAAAAATTCGCTCAACTCTTCGATTTAGTGTTTGATATAATCTTAAAAATATTAATTTTACTAATCCATACATAATTAATTTTGATTTTGAATTGAGAAGTGATTTATTAACAAATTCAATATTCAGTTCAATTTTAAAGACATTAACTTTTAGTAATCACTATAAGTAATCAATTATGATTTTATAAATTATTTACAATTAGTGTTTATTATTTTTAAGCTAAATTGTCAAATACTCCATTTGTTCTATAATATATGTCGTTTAAAATTTTTGTACATATATTGAGAATTGTATTTAATGAATGTTATTATATCAGTAAAAGATTATGTTACCCTTAATTAATTATTTTTCATAAATTATTACACTCTACAAACAAAATTATTATGAAAAGAGAAAAATTGTAAAATTATAAAAAATTAATTAATATTTATAGATAAGTGTAAAAATGTCAAGTATTATGAGACAAAAATTTATTTTTAAAATGATATTTAATTTGAAATAGAAAGAGTTTTATTAAGTTAATTTTTGATAGGTAAACAATTGGATGTCGTAATACTTATTAAAAAAGTTTCAAAAAACTAACTAAAAAATAAAATATAAAAAGAATACATACAATGAAAAAACAAAATGCTTAAGAAGAACTATAAATTAATTAAAAATTAAAAATAATTTAAATTAAATTAAATTCAAAAAATTGTTTATTTTAATATGTATTTATGACATATAATAAAATATAAATAAAATAAAATAAAATTTTTTTTATCAATAGCTTTATATAAATTTATAATATAAATTACACGAGATGAACGTTAGGGACTAATTTTTGTTAACACGCAGAACAAAATACATGATACGTTGAATTGGTTGCACGGAATCACAATAAATTGGTCAAACAAATTGAAGTAGTTGAATCGAGGCTAGAATCAGGTGAGCAATGATAGGTCCCACACACACCCCAAGTTAAGCCGATCGCATGGCCCACGTCATAAAGGACTAGGATGATCACAGATGAAACGCGACTTTTGATTCGATTGATTGAAAGGAGCATAGGATCTGACAAGACACGTTCCAAGTTAGCTAGAGCTTGCAAGTTGCTGCCTACAAGAGAGAGGAAAATGATGGAATGGGAGAGGCCGAAAGTGGGTGGTGGAGAATGAGACCGTGCCACTGAGGCCAGCGCAGCAGTCAAGGTCCACTGTCCTCTCCCCGCTTTTAGCTCATAGATTTCCTACCAAAATTATGCCGCTTTTATTATGGGAATAGGTCCACTAGTTTTTTTTTTTTTTTTTTCATTGGAGTTGAAACTTTCTGCTACATGATGCTCATATAACATTATTGTTTCGTATTTTGACTCTTCCTATAATAATTCTAGTAGTGGATTAAGCCTTATGCAAAACGACTCTAATAATAATTAAAATTCAATCAAAAAAATAACTTTAAAATAGAGTTTTATATTATATAGAAAATAATTCTCTAATCCAATTAAAAAATATTTCTCTCTAATAAAATAAAAAACTCTTTTCTAAGTTTCATTAGAACTTTGAGTCATATATCTACTCTGATTGAAACTTTTTAAATCATACATACTTCAAATTTTTTAGTATTTTTAATCATAAATCTTTCATACTTGAGTTTGAAATTTTGAATATTCAACTTGAATTGTATGTAACTTATTTCTTTTTTTTAATTAATTTTTCTTGTCATTGACTTTTTTGATCTTGTATTAAAAACTCCACTTTAGTTTTAACTCTTTACAAAACTATTGATCATCATTGATATTATCGCACATGTGCTACTTGTGGTAGCAACTGTGTCTTTAACCAAACTCAACAAATCAATTTCTAAAGTTTTGATATCATTTGTAACGACAAAAATATAAAATAAGATGTCAAATAACATTAAATAATTTTAATATAGTTTAATCTTTCAACAGACTATGCCACATACATCATCCGCTATATTATCAGTAATTATAATAATATCAAAAGGTCAAAGTATTTTATATCCATCAATCCATTATATCTAATAGATTTCACTCATATATAAGTACATGATTCATACTGCCGATAAAAAATAAAATAGTTTGTCATACTCATTCTCTTCTAAATATAGCTATATATTTACTTACCACCTAATCACAATGGATAAAAACTTTCATAATATTTTTAGATTTAAACATCTCACGTCAACAGACAAAACTCTCATTATTCCTTAATTCTTTTCCAATAGAAATTTAAATTCAATTAGATATAAAATATAAATATATATTATATAAAAAAATCATACAATTCGATTTATAGATATTTATCTCAAACAAATAGAAAATTTTATCCTGAAATCTATTAAAAATTAACTACATGTTTTCGCATGTGGTTGCGTGTGTGTATAAAATAAAAAATAATATAATATTTTTAAAACTTATAGAATTAAAATTGAATTATCAAAATCTATGAATTTGTCAACTATCTTATTTTTATCAAAATACAATATTATATGTAAATAAAAAATTATTTTTAAAAATTAAAATAATATTTATAATTTTTTTAAAAATGATCAATATAAAAAATTACCTAGACACTTTTTTATATTATCTAATATATATATATATATATATATATATATATATATATATATATATATATTATAACTAACTATTCTACTTCTAATATATGATAGATTCAAGTTTAAAAATTAATTAAATTATTATTATTGATTTAATAATGGATGTAAAATATTAAATGCTTCATAATTTCTTTAAATTTAATTGTCATTAATACATAATAAAAAATAGATGATGTGTCAATTAAAAATATAACTTTATAATATGGCTAAATCATACAAAAAGTTTATATTTTTACTTGATACATCATCCATTTATATTTATTATCATTATATTTTTCTAGTTTTTTATTTTTTTTAATTTTTTACTTTTTTATTATATATTAACAACAATTAAAATTAAAGAAATTAATATATATATATATATATATATATATATATATATATATATATATATATATATATATATATAATATTACAATCACATTATTACTATATCTATTAATTTTTTATTAAATGAAAAATTTATAAGAATTTATCATTTAAAGGAAAAGAATATTACAAACTATTTATTTAAAGTTACAATGATGAATATTCTCATATCTAAAAAAACTTATAATCAACAAATTAGTTTTTGTAGCATTCTTTTTAAACAGTCTAAATTCCAATTTTTCCATCGAATATGAACCGTTCCAAAAAAAAAAAAAAGAAAGAAAATAATAATAAAACAAGCAAAGAAAATAATAATAAAACAAGCAAAATAATAATAAGAACAAGCGCCCCAAAATAAAAGCAAACCACATGCAAGCGGCTATTGGGCCATTTATAGATTTTTTATTCCCACCTGTACTATGCTGTCTACACGTACCTCATGCAAGCCTCGACACAGCTAGCCCAATAAGACCATTAGAAGCATCTCAGCAGTAAAAACCATTGCCGGCAAAAATCAACGGCTAATACTACCAAAACAATAATATATAAAAATTGAGAAAACAACACCAGAACAGAAACCCATATTCAAGAGCAAGTCCAAAAACGTTAGCAAGCTGACACTTTCATTTTGTCTGTTTCAAGGTCCCAACCTGGATTCTCACGGCAGCTTCTGCCACAGATCCTGGACTAAGGTCTAAATTCTCGATATCAAACGATTGGGTCTCATTAATCTTACCATTTTCATTAATGGGCACCACTCAAAATTTTTAATTTGCTAAAATCTTTGGATTTTGAGGTCTCTAGATGGATAAGTTTATGGTGCTCTCACCAAAGGGGATTGAAAGGGTACTAAAAAGGAGGAAACTTTGATTTTCCTTAGCTCCTGAAATGATGGTTAAGCTTTGTTTGATGGCTTCTCATGGCTACCCTCCTGGTTCTGGGCTAGTTTTTTATCAGGACAAGATTAGGGTCATCAAGGTAAGTTCTTTTTTTAATTAATTTTTTTTTTTTTTTACGTTAATTTGAAGTTGTTTACGAACATATGGTTTTGGTTATGATTTCAGTTTTGTTGGGCTTGTCTGTTTATAGTGGTTTTGGTGATAAAAAATTTGTTAGAGTCTGTGCCATTCGTTTTAGTGAGTTGTTGAATTTTGATGCGTTTAATGATGTTGTGGGAAAGAAGAAATTAGTATCTCCTGCTTTTTCTTTCCGTTGATTTTTATACCTGTTTAAATCCGCACTTCTACAAAATCAACTTTGAGTTCCATGCTGTTATCTTGTTGGATTTCCTTGCCTTTAGATTTATAGTTTTGGGCAGTTTAGGTTGTCCTTTTCATCATTTCATCGATTCATTAACTGTATATGAAGATGTTCTGAATTGGGATTTTATTATGATAATAACTACGCAACTAACCATTTATGACTTATAACACTGTTTGAAACTACCCAATCTGCTTGTGTATAGTTGGTGATTTTATGTTGTCAAGTGCACTAGTAAGAGTCTTGGTCCCGAAGCCAAGAAGTTGCAGGGCTTTACTGAGTTGGTTTCGATGACCCACTTTGGCCATTCCAGTTATGGGTAAATGACCTTTCTGATTACCATGAATTTTTGTGCCATTCTGAAATTGGAATAGTGATATCTGTTTATTTGCTAGTCTCACATACTTCACTCAATAGTTTTTATTATTAGATTGTCATATATGTTGCCAAATTTATAATTGAAATATCTTAGCCTTTCCACTTTAAATGAAAGACCATGAAGCATATTTAGAAGATTGTAAACAATTCTGATTTGGTGCATAGTTGATGGTCAATGAATTGATCTTGAAAAGGTTGCAACTCCATGTTTTTGTTGCATTTGTTATGAGCCAAGTTATGTTCAGTGGTAAATGATTGTCAAATCTTTGACTGATGCAGGACTGTCCCCCCTATTTCCCCAGTCAGGGACTGAGACATGAGACTAACAGAGACTCCCTTAGTCTGAGGCCACATCAGCACGATGAAACATGGAAACCTATGAGTGGATTATGTGAACATAAACAGTTTGCCAAGATCAACTCAACAATTGAAAGGCCAGTCCTCATTGATGTGCAAGGTCTGTAATTTACCACTGTTCAGTATATGAATACATTAATATACAATACCATACCATGCAATTTTCAGATGTGTAAACTTCCAATGACATGATATTTTGAGGAATTAATGGAATGGACAGCTGGATACTAAAGGCAGGTTTGTGAGCTAAATGATGCTATATTAATCTTTAGGATGACTAATGACAGTTTAATATAAATCTTAAGTGAATTTAGCTACTCTAGTGATTAGCCAAAAAAATTGATCAATAGAGTGGTATCAATTGACTGTTGTTCTAGAAGACTATATAGACAATGACAATGTTGTCTGTTACAATTAATATGATGATGTGGTACAATGACTTGTACTATAAATCCCACCTTTTTTTTTTTGAATGCATGTGTTTGGTGAAGCATATTTTCTGTTATACCATTGTGCCGTACTTGGGTATTCATATTTGCATTCTTGTTTTGCTGGCAGACACTTGTCCAGATTCAGTACTCTTTAGCCTGGGGATAGCCAAACAATGTACAGAACATGAGAAAATCTTGAAGTTTCTTGCATCTGGATCAAGTGAACTAGAAAACGGCAGACTAGATTTACTGGCTGACCAGATGGGTATTCAGAAATTCACACTGGATGTGAATCAGCTGCCTAGTGCTCCTCTCATTTATCCAAGCAGCAAATGTGATGTCCCAAAGCCTTTAATGGACTTTGTAGGAGACATGGCCAATAGCTCTAGAATTGCAGTTCATTCGGATGGTCGAGTATTGTTTACTGGCAGCGGGATGGAGATGAAAGACATCCTCTCTCTTGTTGCTGAGTTTTATTTGTCAAAGAACACAACTAAGTTGACCAAGCAGCCAATGCTTGTCCCCCACTTTAGCTGGTATGGATACTGAAACCCGGTATGCAGCTTGCTAGTGCAGTGTCGTATTGCATTAAATATGTGAAGGGTCAACTTGAGCAAATCCCTTGTTCTCTCTTTTTCTTTTTAGCATTTTAAACATCATAATGGATTTGGCAACTATTTCGTTAAGCATATGGGCTTGGGTTGACTAATGAATTTGATCCATAAAGCTACTGAATTTCCTCTAAATTCAAGGTATTAGTTTTCTAATTCCCATATCAGCAACTTGTATAGCGGTTTAGACAAAAAAAAAATTATCCTTTTTTTTTTCTCCCCCCCTAAATAATGATCTTCCTTAAAGCAACAGCCTTCTGGAATGAGGAAAACTGAATTGAAAAAGTTATGCTCCAATTAGTTCATCTTGGAAGTACACAATGATTTTTTTTTTGCCTTGGAGGATTCTTTTATTGTCTATTTTCTGGTTGTTTTCTATCTGTAACACTTTCTACAACATCCTGGCTCTCCCGTCGTTTTCTCAAAGATAATGGATCTGATTGGTGTGGTGAACTTTTCTGGTTTAAGACAATCATCTGCTGTCTACTATTCTTTAGAGATGGATGGAAACTAATTCTTGTATGATAATCCTGATTGTCATTGTAATTGCAGTGTGAATCTTGTTGTATTCAATCACTTCTTATTTGAGATACTCATCATCACTACAAATTTGTACTGTCACAATTATCTTCACCTGTTACTTTTAAAAGTTGCTGAAATTTAACTGACATATTTTAGCATTTAAAAGATTCACCATTGTTAATCTTTTCCCGAACAGCTTATTTATTTCTGTGTTATTTTCATGGTGAGAACTAAAACACCTCACCCTTTAATCATCTGATTGAACAGGCCTGATATAAGTGAAGCACAGGCTAAAATTCTTAGTTCTTCTTTGAAGGCCAAAGATGCGACAACGGCACCTTTGAAGAGGTATCTGACTGTCTGTAACACGACAAAGTATATTATATATATCATTTCCATGCTTTGATCTTGCATAGCTTACTTACAGGAGAATGTCCAAAATGAGACAATCAGATTGTCCTTTTTCTGCAATTTCAAATTATTTGGCTTAGATTTTTTTTTTTTAAAAAAAAAAAATTTGAGCTCAAAGTAAATGAGACAAAAAATAGAAACCAAGAATGATTAGTAAGAGATGCATGTTATCAATTTATGTTCCCTTACATTATGATGATTATAACCTTGAAAATGGGTGAAGGGACTCATGAAAGAATATTGATATGAATTTTAGAATGAGAATTATTACAAATAATTGTACAGTTAAGAATTCAGAACTTTTATGGCAATTGAAAGGATCTTACATAAGATCTAAGCATGAAACATAGTTGTTCACATAATAATGCAACTGCTTTTTTTTTTTTTTTTCAAATTGTTCTTGAGCTGAGAGCATGATTTGAATTTTTTACACGTGTACTTCATTGGCTCTTCTGCGAGCTCACAATGTCGGGCAGGCCTAATTTTTGTGAATGTCTTGTTCAAGTTTCATGTTTTTGTTTCGGGAAAAAAAAAAAAAAAAAGGAAGGAATCCTATATAATTTATTCTTTTTCAGTTCTGGTAAGATCAAGCTCAAGCCATCACCAAAGAAGAAAAATAGCAGGAAAGGTACGGATCCCTACAAAAGGAACTACTTTCATGCATGTGAGAGTCTTTTATCTCTAATGCTGGACAAGAAGCGCCATGGGAAAACAGCAATCCTGTCATTGAAGAAATCTGGCGCTGAACTTCCTGCATTCTTGACCCAATTCTCTGCTGGCATTGCTGGGACTGGCCTTGCAGTCCTTTTCTCTGTTGTGTGTAAATTAGCTTGTGGGAGGGCACCCTTCTGCGCATCTAACCTCTTCAGCACTGGATTTGGATTTGGACTCGTTTGGCTCTCTTGGGCAGTGAATAGACTGAGGGACACAATTGTCTATATCAACAAGAACGCACACCAGTTGGGCCTGAAGGATGAGGAAATGCTGAGGATTGTGGATAAAAGTTTGAAAGACATATACTTCAGAGCTGCAACATTGATGGCGGTGGCAATGCTGAGGCTTGCATGAGCATGGTGCATCTAAACAATGATTTGCAAAACAGCACTGTAATAACCGTAACTGTAAATGATGTAGCTAATAGCTATGTTTGGAGATGATTAGAGGATCTTGGCACTTGCAAGGATGTCTCGGATTGGCAAGCTCAAGTGATATCAGGTATCAGAGGAGATATCTTTCTCTTGGATCTTGGCCTGAGTAAGTAAAGCAGCGTTCTCTTAGCATTTTCAAGTTGTTAACATGACCTTGAGCCCCTTTGAGGCGGAGCTGTGCCCGTTCGTCTGTTAATGATTATTTTTTGTTTGATGCTACATTAGCAAGTGAATCAGAGGAGATTGACTATAACATATTTATGATAACATGCACAGATTTTGCATGGAAACCATCCTTCGTTTGTATCATTGGGCCTTTTAAGTTGGCAGAAACTCGTTGGGTGCGTCTCTACAAATCTACGTATGATCCTGATGGAGGTTGGTACATTGAAATCTTGTGACATAAACAATTAAGGGAAATGTTTGTTGGGGAATGAATGCCAGCGACAAATTATAAGTTAAGGTTGATGCAGTCAGCAATAGTGAAGACAGTTTGGCTGGGGATTATTTAAGACCATAGTTGTGGCCGTTGCCACTATGATGGCTCTGTACAACTCCACCGATATATAGGGACCTGGTCCATTCATGATGTAAGGCTTTGTAGGAAAAAACCAAATCCACAGATATAAGGACCTGTTTGGCCAGTCGCAAGGAATCCAAAATTTCACAACACGCAACACATGCAACACATACATTCATTACAGTACTCCAATTTAGTGCTGCAAGATAGTAGGATTGATATGACATAATGACGCTACAGAATCAAATGCAGATCCAGCAAAACTAGCCTTGTGAATTGGCGTTTTTGCAAATACAGCATAGTGCAAACGCAAATTTGCCTTTTAAATTTGAGCGTCGTCAATAATAACAATAAACATTGGCTTTTATACATTTCAGCCAGTCGAGTCATTTGAACACCTTAGTCTCAAAATTCCAACCATGACAAGTAGAAAATTTGCAGAATAAAAAATGACAATGGCATCTAATTCCGTGCTAATACAATTTGGAAGTAATATATTATTATTCAAATACCACAGACCTATGTTGATCAGTTGTATGCTATGGAAGAGGAATTGGAAGACAACCATTCTTGTTGAAATTTAACTCAATTGCCATCACTAACAATCTCTTCAGTAACATCTAAAACCAACATTGCATCAAATGCAGACTGTATGAGAAATTATCACATGATGTTTTGATTTCCCCCGATAACAATCAGATCTTACCTTATAGCTCTTTTAGAAAACAAGAAGACAAAGCATAAATGATCCGGCATCAAAACAACTCAGCTAATTACTTTTGAGACTACTCCTGCTCCAACTGTTCGACCTCCCTCTCTCAAGGCAAATCTTTGTCCTGTCATGCCAAGAGCAGGCAACATATTAACGTAAAGCAACAGACCTACAGGCTACAGCCCATCGTCTAATAGCAACTACAAAAACAATCACGTATGTTTATCGAGTATAGATCCTGGCAGAAGAGCAAACAATGATAACTAAAAACAAGGGTACAGTTCTTGAGAGCAGAAAATCCTGTGTGCAGAAAATCTATGAATTTAGGGCAATGGCATCAATGATTGAATTCTGTGTTTACTGGAATCAAGTGGAAGAGTCCATGTCCAAATAAAGGATTCATGTGGAGAACTGCAGAGTCGTCCTTCTGCATAGTTGAGTGGAAAACATAAAGACACAGATTCTTAGCCCTGTATGCAAGCAGTAGTGCCTGTCTGTGTCTTTGTATGTGTTAAAAAAGAGAGAGACAGAGAGAGAGACCCTTGTGAGAGCACTCTTCCAATAAAAAATAATGAAAACATCTAACTGCATGTAAGTGAATGAATAATGGGAATTAAGTGCAGTTCTAATCCTGTGTCAAAAACCATAAATATCCTTTCTTTGGCGTTCTAAAGTTCAACAGGCAACAGAAATCCAGCATTTTTGTCATCACCATTCCCATACATAACTCTTATATGTGAAACTTTCACACGCAAGCAAATATGACGACAATCAAAAACAGAAGACACAATAAGGGGCATAGATGAGAAAATAGAATAACCAAAATTTCCTTTTTCTGCGCAAAAAAATTTTAAAAGAACTGTCCAGTTGAACACACCTGCTTCAAGAGGAACGGGTGAGATCAGCTCAAAAGTTGCAGTCACATTGTCTCCAGGCATGACCATCTTAACATTTTCAGGCAACTCCACCTTCCCTGTGATGTCTGCAGTCCTCATGTAAAACTGAGGCCTGTAGTTAGAAAAGAAGGCAGTATGGCGTCCTCCTTCATCCTTTGTGAGGACATATATCTCTGCCTCAAACCTCTTGTATGTTTTCACAGTTCCAGGCTTGGCAATCACCTATATTATAAAAGAACAAAATGATTGCCTAAATTCATGGGGAGGAAGGGTTGTTAGGCCTAAATGTCATGATCACTTGCACTACGGGGCACACTTTCAACCTTCATCTTCTAGCCAACATGACAACTCAATTTTCATTTCATCATATATCCAAAATGCAACGCATCTGTCATAACTCTAAGATCATGTGTAGTGTAACAACATCAGTCAAAATCATGTTTAAAGCAACACAGTTTGCTCCCATTCTATAAACCAAAAGAACAATCAAACAGGATACTCGTGCTAGCACTGAAAACCGTGTACAGTTCCAGTAATGAGCACTGCATACTTTTGATCAAAGGAATAAATACCTTTCAAATCCTCCATTTAATTTTATCACTTACCTGTCCTCTTTCTATATCTTCTCGTTTCAGACCACGTAGGAGAAGACCCACATTGTCACCAGCCTATTAAAATACACAAAGCATTACTCCAACAATGGTGTAGTAAACTACTGTAAAGCAGCTCAAAAATTCAAAGAATGCTTAAAATTGTTGACTTACTTGTCCTTGGTCCAAGATTTTCTTAAACATCTCAACACCAGTCACTGTTGTTTTTAGAGGAGCACCCTACAAAAATTAGCTCAAAGTTAGGAATAATAACATATAAGGATTCTCATATCAGAATGAACCATAGAGTACATCATCAACTCAATGATGATTCACAAGCAAAACAAACTGCTAGAACAAACACATGAGAAGAACCAAAAAAAAAAAAAAAAAAAAAAAGGAGAAGAAAGAGAAGGAAAAGGAGGAGAAACAATTGAATTTAAAATTAACCTGCGTTAAACCCAAAACTTCAACTTCTTCACCAACTTTAATGGTACCTTGTTCAACACGTCCAGTTGCAACAGTTCCACGCCCCTTGAACAAATAAAAACAAATCAAAGCTTAGTAGATATTTTCTAGGGAACCTACCTCTTGTTCCAAACAATTAAAATAATGATTTTAGTCAGAGAGCATCAGGAGAGATCCGATGCAGACAAAGGCATCCAATAACAAATTTTGAATCATACATCCATGGTAAGAGTTTGCAGATGAAAAATAATACATCCATGGTAAGAGTTTGCAGATGAAAAATAAAGGAATTTATAATAATGTTAATGCAGGATGACCCCACAGTTTAAGGAGCTCAATAACTGCAAACATTTTAGGAACTAGAAAAACTAAAAGAAATTCAACAACCTGTTAGCAACAATGCACTTTGTTCATT
This sequence comes from Omphalea diandra, assembly GCA_949677035.1. Lineage (NCBI taxonomy): Eukaryota > Viridiplantae > Streptophyta > Magnoliopsida > Malpighiales > Euphorbiaceae > Omphalea > Omphalea diandra. The sequence continues at coordinate 59,639 of CATIWR010209935.1, read as the reverse complement.
CAAATCAAACTTCTTAAAAATCAGAACTAAATATGTCCTGTCACCTGAATTGAGAAAACATCTTCAATTGGCATCAGGAAAGGCTTGTCAAGTTGGCGGACAGGGTCAGGAATGTATTCATCCACAGCATCCATTAATTTTAAGATGGCCTTTTTCCCTATTTCTTCATTTGTTCCCTGCAGAGCAGACAAGGCTGACCCCCGAATGATAGGGATTTCATCTCCAGGAAACTTGTAGAAACTAAGAAGTTCTGCCATAAATTATCAAGAAAAAATTTATAGAAAAAAAAAAATTATATATATATGTATATATATATATATATATATATATATAAAAGCAAGAAATAGAAAATCGATGAACACATTGATCTCAAAAGAGCACCCTACCACGGAGTTCCATTTCCACGAGCTCTAATAGCTCCGGATCATCAACAGCATCAACTTTATTCAGGAAACACACAAGTGATGGTACACCAACCTGTCCAATTATTTAAAAATCCTTTAGATCAAACAGTCAGAAACCAGGATGGGGAGAAGGAGTGAGATAAATATGATTCACAAGCTTGTTACTTATGATGCTCACCTGACGTGCAAGCAGAATATGTTCTTTTGTCTGTGGCATGGGCCCATCAGGAGCAGATACAACTAAAATTCCACCATCCATCTGGGCAGCTCCAGTAATCATGTTCTGCAAATCAATTAAAATCATTAGGTCACTGTATGAGTCAATACTGTTTAAAGGAAGTAAAACAAAAATTCCAATCATCAATTAACATATTGTGAAGAACTAGACCAAGAAAACATGGCTGATGTCTACTCAGTTTACCAAAATAATGTTTTCACCAGTATTTCAAATGCATGGGTCATTTCTAAGCATGTTTATTCATGCCTATAAATATAAGCAAGGCAGTTATGTGTGGAGATAAAAGTTTCAGAAAAAGGAATGTGAAGGTGACCTATTCATCCCATGCATGCCCATTACCCAGAAGCTCAGCTTCTATCCTCTATGATAACAATAGTTCAAATTGGGCCTGACATGGTATGCAGCGAAAGGCTATAGAAAAATAAATGCCCTCATTCTCATGCTGGTTAAATTATAACTTACTTTCACATAATCTGCATGTCCAGGGCAGTCAACATGGGCATAATGACGCTTAGCAGTTTCATACTCCACATGAGCCTGCAAGTTCAAATGGACCAAATTTAATCAATGGAAAAATAAATAGCAACTTGGAGTAAACCTAAAATGATGGGAAGAAAAACAATCTAACCGTTGCAATTGTAATTCCTCTCTTTTTCTCTTCAGGGGCCTTGTCAATTTCATCAAATGCCACAGCCTTGGCTTTACCTTCTTCTGCTAGAACCTATAACAATAGATATCCAACCTCTTAGTCATAAGTCAAAACCTCCCATCAAGCTAAACCCATTTTCAAGGAATACAATGATAAAGTAATAAAACAACCAAAACAATATAGTAAACCTTAGTAATTGCTGCAGTCAAGGTCGTCTTTCCATGGTCTACGTGTCCAATTGTTCCCACATTCACATGAGGTTTACTGTAAAGCCAAAATGATTATTAAAAATATACTATTCTTTTCCCTCTAACAGTGTTAAAAAAAGAAACGCATCCATCCCTTCCCTTCCATTCATTATATTTTTTCCCAACTTATCAACCAAAAATTCAATTTCATTTCACATATTTAAAATAAACCCAAACTCAGTTATACAATTGGAAATCACCGCAACTACGAAACCTCATGCATCAGTTGATAGAATGAACACAAAAAGGCAGGAAAGAAAACGCAAAACCCTCAAACAATAAAAAATAAAAAAAAGAGAAGAATAGAGGAGTGGGCTTACGTTCGAGTGAAGGTGCCCATGGATCTCCACCATGGAGCAGCGGAAACGGACGATGTCGTGTCATTTCCGGAGATTGAGAAATGAGCGGAGGACGACCCTCGGCAGCACCAGTGTACTTGAGAAGAGAATGAGAAAAGGCGTTTAGAATTAGGGTTTCGGAGAGCGACTGAGGCCATCGAAGACAAGAATGAAGAGCGTTCGGAAAGCAGCGGAGGAGTGGTTTCCGTTTTGGGGTTTTACTTGAGAGGGTTTTAGGGAAACAAAATGGGCTTTTGTGGGACGATAAATGTTGTGTACTGTGCTGAGGATGGGCTTAGGGCTGAAGAAACTCACAAATTATATTATGGACATCTGTACACAGCATGTGCACGGAAATTATTTCAGGTGTCCAAAATCCATGCACGAAAATCTCTTTTATAATTATTGATTTATTTCTTTGTTTTTAATAAATTTTTTTTATTTGAAATATTATTGTTTTGTTTATTTTTTTAATAAATTTCTTTTTTTACTTTAAATATACATATTTATGCTTTTACATATCTCTTTTTTATTTTAATTACATTGACATTATTATTATTATTTTATGTATTTAGTAAAAAGGACATTTTTTCAAAAAAAAATAATATAAACTATAAATGTATCAATTTAATATTAAAAAAAAAAATTAACAATATCAAAATATTTAACTGTAAAAAATGAACATACAATTTATACAAAATAAATATATAATTTACAAAAAATAAATCTAAAGTTTATAAAAACGAACTTACAGTTTATACCAAATGAATCTATAGTTTACAAAAAATAAACTTATGGTTTACTGATAATAAATTTATAGTTTATACTAAATGAACCTATAGTTTACAAAAAAAAAATAAACTTACAGTTTATAAAATATGAACGTACAGTTTACTGATATTAAATTTATAGTTTATTTTAAAATAAATTTATAATTTACAAAAAATAAACTTACAATTTATAAAAAATAAAATATAATTTACAAAAAATGAACCTACAACTTATACCAAATAAATCTATAGTTTATAAAAGATTAACTTATAGTTTACAAAAGATGAACTTATAGTTTACAAAAAATGAACCTACAATTTATATCAAAGATGAACTTACAGTTTATAAAACATGAACTTGTACAATTCTTCAAAAGAGTAGATGCACGTTTATTGACCCAAAAAAAAGGTGTATTTTTTTTTTCTTTTTTACACGTGTGATGAACTTATAATTCATATTACAATATGAATAGAAATTCATAATATAACAACTTGAATAAACATGGCTAGATTTTGTGTGAACTAGGATGTTTGGGTTCATCTAATAAAACATTGTTCATTTGACCACCACAAAAGACAGGGCGACTAGTTGTTGGCAATGAATCGCTAATCTTCTGGTAACAAACTCTCTCTTTATCTCTTTTTATAATTAGAAAGAGAGAAATTCATATTTGAGACTTTTTATTGAAAATAAATTAACCATTAGATTATATATGTAGGGTATAATTTAATTAAGTTGTGTCAAGTTCTATCAACTTGAAACTCAAACTCAATTATAGAACTCAAAACTCAAACTCAACTTGAGCTAGGTCAAACCTTATGTTGATAGCTTAAATTTAGTTAGGTGAAATAATCGAAATATTTGAACTTATATAGACTATTTATGTAAATAAGCTAAAAATACAAGGATAAAATAATAAAAATATTGAAATTCAATCCAACTTACAAATTTCTTGAATTTAATATTTTAATATACAAATTTGACTCCATAAATTATTCAAGTAACTCAAATTTGAACTCGATTTAATAAGGCTCAGCTTATTTACACCTCTATATGTATGTATGCATCTAGCAATCAACTTTGATTTAAAGTTTGTGTGTTTTTAGTGCATCAAAAATTAATATAGGAGATAAGATTATTTATCAAATTTAAATCTATTACTTCTTATAGCAAGAGACAACATTCAATCATTAAATTACTAATGTAAATATCTTCAAAATGATGTTTCAGTTGTTATGAGCATTCATATGTTATGTTATCTATAAATATCATGTTCTTTATAAACATCGAGGTTTTAATAACACTAAATTAAACATTATGAATTATTATTTAAAGACTAGTTGGTTAGGGAAACTTACTTATTTTTTAATTTTTTGAGTCAAATATTTAAAGGAATAAGATTTAATTTGATCCTCAATTATATTATTAAGTTCAATTAAATCTATAATTAACTTTATAATTGATTAAAATCAAAATTTTTTTATTTGAGTTCATAATTAAAGCCTTTTTTGCACAAAAAAAAAAAAAGATGTGAAATATACATGAAAATGGTAAAATGGTAAAATTAATTAGGATGTTGATAGGTGTTGCATGTTGCGACAGTTACAGTGTCGTCGTGGCTAGGACATGTTATTTTTTCATTGAATACAAAATTTGTTCACTTTATATTCAGTTTTTGCATCTTTTTCGAATCTACATCATTTTTGTTCACTTTCTATATGTTCAAAAAATTACAATAGGCCAAACATATCTCTGATGATAACAGTAGTCATATTAAACTGTGTTTGACTGATTATTTAGATACAAATTTTTTTCTCTTTAAATACAAAATTTATTTATTTTTCTATACAAAATTAAAAAAAATTTATATGTTCAAAATTTTTTCATGTCATATACAAAATTTGTTCAAATTATATATACACTTGAAGAATTTTTGTTTCTTATTTGTTCAAAAAGAAAAAAAAATGTAGCATCCAGATTAGTTGAAGAAAAAAGAAAAAAAAATGGCAGCATCAAAGACACTCAATTATTTTGTTCATTTTCCATATAAAATTTGAAAAGAAAAATATTTGAATCATTTAAACCAAAATGTTATATTCATTTTCTGAACAAAAGTTTAAAAAAAGAAAAAAAAAACATTTGAATCATTTTATTGTGAAAAAAGAAAAAAAAATTATTGTACCAAGCGCCGCCTACGCTTTTCCAATTAATTAATTACCCAATACTAATTCCCCTGTCAACATTGAATCATGTTATTGTTCAGCAGAAGCAAATAGGAATATACCTCCATGGCTGCAGTCACCTCAAAAACAAAATCTAAAATCTTAATATCATCATTGCCAAAATTCCCACTTCTCCATTTTTTTTTTTTTTTAAAACATTAACAACACTGCTATTAACTTGGTTCACTTGCTCATCCTAGCCCAACACCGGCTCCTGTGTCGGGGCATCACCTGTAGTGGAATTTTGGTTCTCCTTGCAAAACAGAAAAACGAAGACTCAGTGGTGCAACCATCCTTAAACGGCATGTCATTTCAAGAAGAGATTCAGAATCCTCATCAAGCAAATAGTTGGAGTGTCAATTTACATTGATTTATTCGCAAAATTAGTTTTGATTGGGGTAAGTTAGTTTACTATCCTTTATCATAAGTGAAAAAGCTGATGAACAACATTCTAATTTTTTATTTGTGGCGTGAAAGTCGCTGTCTATCTACTACCTCTAACATAACTAGCAGAGCAGGCATTGGATGGAAGGCCCAAGCTCTCGCTCAACAGAACTAGGCTTATGTTTTTTACTTGTTCCCTTTTCAGTCAAGGATCTACCCTGTTAAAAATCATTATCATATTTTCACATGATCCGGTGTCCTTTTCTAGCATCCATGATAAAAAAAAGATTTCTTGCAAACACAACCCCAAATGTGCTATGTTCACTACTAACTTCCAAAGGAAAGAAACCTTGTCTAAGGCCGCAATTTCCAGTTCCCCATGGTTACAGTTTCTCGGATCTTTCTGTTTGTACTTAAGTTTAAGCTAGCATCTTTTCACTACACATATTGGCTTCTTTTAATTCAAGCATGAGCCAAGATATCATCGATCCAAGATTTTTTTTTTCTTTATTTATTTCAACGTGCAAGGCAAATGCATCCATCTCTCTTACGATAACATTGTCTTTGCTTTACAGCCACTTTAGTTGAATTTGGACACTATAAATGTTCCTTTTCTGGCACTACAGATCCTAAGCTAGCCGCCAGTAGTATTTTTCCCAAATTCAGTTTTCATGGCTCTTGAACTCTGTATTATGCAAATCCTAGCCTTGATTTTCTCATTTGTTTCTATTGTCAATCCTTCAAATTTCAGATTCCCTGCAGTTTTCAACTTTGGTGATTCAAATTCAGACACTGGTGGTCTGCGAGCCGGAATTGCTTTTCCCGTGGGACCTCCTAATGGAGAAACCTACTTCCTGGAGCCGGCTGGCAGGTTTTGTGACGGCCGCTTAATTATTGACTTTCTGAGTAATGTTTCTAACTCGTTAAATATTTGACCTAAAATACGCAATTCATTGGCTAATTTGTTTATTTGATATGTGTTGTAGTGGATGCAATGCAGCAACCATTTCTGAGTCCATATCTGGATTCTGTAGGTGCCCCTAACTTCCAGAAGGGGTGTAATTTCGCGAGTGGAGGGGCTACTATACTTCCAGCAAATGTATCTGACAGATATCCATTTTCATTTGGCATTCAGGTGGCTCAGTTTATTAGATTCAAGGCTCGGGTTCTTGAATTACTAGCACAAGGTATGACCAACATCCGATGTGGTCCCATCAATGAATAATCTGACAGAATTAAAAAGGTCTTGATTGTCATAACTGACTTGATATTTTTGTTTTAGATAAGAAATTTCAAAATTATCTCCCCTCAGAAAATTATTTCAAGCAAGGCCTTTATATGTTTGATATGGGTCAGAATGATATTGATGGTGCATTCTATTCCAAATCTGAGGATCAAGTAATGGCTCTTATTCCAACAATCTTGTCAGAATTTCAGACTGGAATTCAGGTTGGAGATCTTTATTTATTTGACTATTTAGTGGTCAATTGTTTGCCTCGTAGAGCTGCAGTTCAGGATTTAAGACCTGACGGCCCCCCCTCAAGATTACGATGAAGAATAATTGAATATTGCTCTAACAATTTTTTTTTTCCCCTCCAACACGTTATAGAGATTATATAACGAGGGGGCCACGAATTTCTGGATTCATAACACAGGACCTCTTGGCTGCTTACCTAGAATCATTGCAACATTTGGAACAAACACATCAAAACTTGACCAGCTTGGATGTGTTGATACACACAATCGAGTAGCAATTGCCTTCAATAAACAATTGCACAATCTTTCTATGCAGTTTCAAGTACTATTTCCTGATGCTAATGTCACTTATGTGGACATTTTCTCAATAAAGTTGAACCTCATCTCAAATTTTTCTCAATATGGTAAGTTATCAGTGATCTAGTCCGTAGTTATGTATTCATCATTTGTGAAACTGAAAAATCTGATGGGCATTCTATGGTTTATCAGGTTTCAAACAACCTATAGCGGCTTGCTGTGGATATGGTGGTCCGCCCATAAATTTTGACAACAGGATTGCTTCTGGAGTAACCAAGATTTTGAATGGCAGCACAGCGACTGCAAATCCTTGCAACAATACGGCTGAATACGTGAATTGGGATGGAAACCATTATACTGAAGCAGCAAATAAATATGTTTCAGAGCAAATTTTATTAGGAAATTACTCTTACCCCCCCTTCCCTCTTCTTTCAGTAAATAAGCCAGATGCTACCGCATCAAAATTCGCTGACTACAAAATGATGTACTAGCTAACCTATACTGGTTTCCCATAGCATATATTTTTTCGAAGGCTAGTGACATGAATTAAGTTCATTTCTTCTTCATTGTAATGGTAGCTTTTTATGACAAAGATTCCTTGCCATTTGCAGACGACAGGGAAAAGATTCGCCTGTCGCTTTGAAACTGCATGCCATTTTTCTTTTATGGATAAATTGAGAGCTGCTGTGCATTTTGGTTAATAGGGAAAACATAACAAGCTGCCACACATAAGCAAAATTCTGGTCATTAAGTCAAGATCAAAGGTTTGTTTATGCATCTCAATCATTTAGCAGGCATTAATAGGTAGCCATCAACTAACCAGCTTCACTCTTTGTTGGCTGTTTTCAGTTACCTAGATAATCTTTTCGTCGTTTTTACTAACCCTGGTTAATTTGTTTGACTTTTTTCCAAGCAAAGGGCCTCGAGTTTCTAAGCTATGAGGTTCTTTTGAAATTATATCTATCTAGGTAAACCTACTAAAATAAATCCAGATTGGAATAGATTGGTTAATTTCTTTGGTTTTCGATTTCATTTATTATTCAAAGCCTACCAACTCTGAGTATAATAACTCCACCACACTAGAGCACATCAAGCATCCATGCCATTACTCCTCAGAAGTTGGCATTTTTTTTGAATTAACGTGTTTGTTTTTTATCTTGAAAAATACTAAATAAAGCTTTCTGTGAATATGTTTTAAGAGTTCTTCAAGTGATCAATGTGGTTCATTAGTGCTTAAATTTGAACTGTATGTATGTTCCTCATAAACTATATAATAGTCATTCTTTTCCAATTTGCAAGGCAAAATCACCCATCTCCAGCTCGTACAGCAACTTCAAGGAATTTGATTATAAATGCTGTTTTTCCCGTCAAACTGCTCGGCTAGCTAGTTTTTCTTTGGGTCACTATGAATCTTGAACTCTATTCTCTGCAAATACTGCCATTAATTTTCTTACTTGTGCCTCTTACAGCCAGTCCCTCACATTTTAACTACCCCTCAGTTTTCAATTTTGGTGATTCAAATTCAGACACTGGTGGTGTGGTTGCCGGAGTTGCTTTTCCACTGCCTCCTGTTAATGGACAAATCCGGGAGCTGTCTGGATGGTTTTTTGACGGCCGCGTGATTCTTGATTTTTTGAGCAATCTTTCTCAACTTCTTACATATGAATTTACTTGCAAAACTAGATCATTTATATTTATATATTGACTTGGAGGATATTTAGTAAATAGGATGAGGCATGTGCTCGATCACTAGGCCATTAGCCTGACGCCCTTGTACAAATTCTCTAAGTAATGTTTCTCAACTCCTTTCATATGTATGTTTTTGTGTTATTGCAGTGGATGCAATGGGCCATGCATTTCTGAATCCATATCTGGACTCTGTAGGTGCCCCTAACTTCCACAGGGATCGTAACTTTGCAACCGGAGGGTCTACTCTCCATCCAGCAGGTCCATTTGACAGTAGTCCGTTTTCATTTAGAGTTCAAGTGGCTCAATTTGTCAGGTTCAAGACTCGCACTCTTCAGTCACTAGCAAAAGGTATATATATGAGGAGCATCTCAGTCTTGCCTGATCTGATCTAACCAATGATTAATAATCCGATTATAACATATCATATATCTCAAGCTAAGGCCATTTCATTTACATGTATATCGGCTTGATATGGGTTCTGACTTGAGTTTGGCTTTAGATAGGACACTTCAAAAAGTATCTTCCCAAAGAAAATCATTTCAGGCAAGGTCTATATATATTTGATGTGGGTCAGAATGATCTTGATAGGGCATTTAATTCGGCATCCGAGGACCAAACCTACCAAGTCATGGCTTCTATTCCAAAAATCTTTTCAGAATTTAGAGTCTGGAAGTGAGGTTGGTACAGTAAAAGGTTCTTGGGTTTGGCTCAATATATCTTTTCCTTGACTGATCTTACCCTCTTATCATCTGAGCAAACCTCTCTTGGTAATAATAATTATTTTTTCAGCTGCTTTAAAAATATTGTTTCATTAACAGATTCATGTACTTCTCAAATATTCTTTTGCTCCTCATATTCTCCAGAGATTATACAACAAGAGCGCCAAGAATTTTTGGATTCACAACACAGGACCTCTTAGCTGCATCCCAAGAATCATTGCAACATTTGGGAAGAACACATCAAACCTTGACCAGCTTGGATGGGTTAAATCACATAACCAAGCAGCAGATGCATTCAACAAACTATTGCGTGATCTTTGTCCAAAAGTTTCGAGCTAAATTTCCCGATGCTAATTTTCACTTATGTGGATATTTTCTCAGTACGGTAAGTTATTATCACTCAAATTAGCAATGTTCAGAAATTCCAATTATGAGCTTGTGTAAAATCTGACAGACGCTCTATGCATGGGTTTTATCAGGTTTCAAACAACCTTTAGCAGCTTGCTGTGGATATGCGGGCCGCCATTAAATTTTGATGACCGAATTCCTTGTGGCGTAACTACCATGTTGGATGGCAGAGTAGCGAGTGCAAATCCTTGTGATAATACTTCTGAATACGGGAATTGGGATGGAAACCATTATGCTGAAGCAGCAAATAAATTTGTTTCACAACAAATTTAGAAAATTATCTAGATCCACCCCTGTCTTAATTTCAACCAATATGGTCAATGTCAAACCCAAGTTCATTGACTACATAATATTTTGCCGTAAACATTTCCATACTAGTGTTTTGTTTGCTAGAACATTTGCATATATAATATTTTTATCATAAATATTTATGTAATATGTTAATTTATTCAAATATTTTCAATTACATAGTATAAACATATTAAAACATAATATTTAAAATTAGGAAAAAGTACAAAATTTTATCATATGATTTTTTTTTGGCAAATATGATCTCATGATTTGTTTATTAGCAAAACTCTATCTTCTAATATAATATTATTTGTAAAGTGATATAAGATTCATAATTTCGTTACATTCATCTGATTTGATATCAGATTTTATATATTATTTTAGTTAATTATGTATAAATACATAATTTCTTCACTCTAAATAAAATTTATTTTTTTTACTTTATATATATTTGAATAAATTCTGTTTTTATTATTGTAAAATTTGTTCAAATATATATAGAAAGTAAATAAAACATGAACAAATTTTGTATTTGTAGTGAATAAATTTTATATTCAAATTTTAAATACATAATTAGTTAAAATAATATAAAAAATCTGATACCATGTCATATAGATGTATCGGAGTTATGAATTTAGTATCACTTTACAAATGAAATTATATTATAGAATAGATTTTTGCAAATAAACAAATCATGATATCATATTGACAAAAAAAAATCATATGAGAGAATTTTGTAATTGTCAATTAAAAAAAATTTTAAATGAGTGTCAAGTGTGTTATGGTCCGACTCAATCAAATATGAGACAAACATTAATTTGTCTTTCTTGAATTGAGTTCTGAATCTTAAAAAATTCAATGTCATCTCATTTCTATATGTATAATAATAAAAAAAAATCATCTCATTATTATCTCTAATTAAAAATAGCATAACTCTTATGACTATATATATTTTTTAGAACAGATATCACTCTTAAAATATATTTTTTATTCAAATTTTAAAAAATATAAGCTAATAACTAAATAACATAATTGATTAAAAAAATAAATAACATAATTTTTTGAGGAAAAATAATGTTTTTTTAAGATAAAATAAAGTAATATTTAAATATGAAACAGACTACATAATTTATAAAATCCAATCTAACCGACTAATTATATTAGCATTATATTATCCTAAAAAACCATAATTAATAATGATAAATATATATTAAAATAAAAAGAGAATTTATTATAATATTATATTTGATTCAATTCTAATTTAAAATTCATTTCATTTGTAAACACATTTCTTATAAAATTTATTTGTAAATAAATTTCTATATTTAGCATACTATAAAATAAAAATAAAAATAAAACTCATTTAGTTTAGTTATAACTAATTCTAAAAGTTTAATAAAATAAATTTTCAAATAAATTTTCTTTTAAATATGAATTTGTAAATAAATTTTACAAAAATTATAATATTTATTTATATAAAGAATATAAAATATAAATTTTTAAATGAATTGTATAATTTTTCTATAAAAATTATAGAATTCAAGACAATGTAAGTCTATGATAAATAAAATAACTACTTAAATTTTCTAAAAGAAATAACTATCTAAATCCCGCTGGTTAAAGGCCGTAAGCCCGTGATCCGAACAAGTGGAACCGGTGTCATTTCTTTCTCTCTCCAGCAATTGAGTCGAGTTCAAGTTGCCGGGATTCGGATAAAAGGCCCTAGGGTGATAATTTGTGTTTTATTGTGTCTAATAATATTATATTGAGATATATATATAATATAAAAATACTCAATTTAAATATGACATATTTAATTAATCATATCAAAATTTTTAAATTTAGTACAAATATATTTATAAAATAGGTTATACGACACAATTCATATAATTTATTTAATTAATTATATTATTAATATGTCATTAAAGTATCATAACATAAAAAATATATATTTAACTTAAAAATATATAAAAATTAAAAATTTTAATTTTTAATTAAAAATATTTATATATTAAAAAATAGAAATTATATATTAAACATTTAAATAAATATAAATATAAATTTAAAGATTTTGTATAAATAAACATATTTATTTAAAGTATATTTAAATATATATATATTTATATTATATACTAATATATTAATTCGATTATCTAATTATATTTATTACAGATTAAATAAATTAACTCATATAAATTTATTTTTATAGTGTATATAAACTCAAATTTATTTACGCCAAATTTAAACTATTTAACTGCGCGCCCGGGATATCTTACTACGTGGTTTTATCGGTCAAAAATTGTCAGTTCTAGCTCATTCTAACAGTCACACCACAAGACGAATAATAATAAAAAGAGCGGCTTAACCCATCTCACGCTCCCTCTCTTCCTTTTCCTTTTTCTTCACTTCTCGCTCCCGATTCTCTCCTTTGTGCCATCACTTTTCTCTCCCTTTCTCTCCATTCTTCAATTACCTATGTTAGTTCTGCTCCTTAATCACTGAGATTATTTCCTTTTTCGCATATAGCTCCGTCGTGTTTGGATTTTTTTTTTTGCTGTTTGGTTATGTTATGGTGTAAACAATAGTTCTAGTTCAAATTCAAAGCGTTTGAGGCCACTTATGGTTTTGTGTTGTCCCTTACTAAGAAGATGATGCTTCCATGGGGTGGAATTAGTTGCTGCTTAAGTGCTGCCGCTCTTTATTTACTCGGCAGGAGCAGCGGCAGGTCTCTACTTGTTTAATTTATTTTTTGTGCTCTTACATTATTTTGCAATTTGCATATTTATTGTCGTCGTGGTGTCTGGGAGCAGGGATGCAGAGGTTCTTAAGTCGGTTACAAGAGTTGATCAGCTCAAAGAATTAGGTATTCCCTTATGCATTAGCGATGATGTTAAAAAATTTTAAACACCCAGCGAAATTTAAATGATCTATTTATTTCTATTGATATCTGTGGTGATTTGTTTCCTAATTTTTTTTTAATGTTTTTTCATTTTCAGCAAAACTATTTGATATTGAAAATAAGGTTTTACCGCTGGTTGTTGCTATATCTGGAAGAGTTGGTTCGGAGACTCCCATCAATTGCGAGCATAGTGGCTTGAGAGGTGTTATAGTAGAGGAGATGGTAATATGGAATTATTAGTGTTATTATTATAGATGATTGCCTTTTCTTTTTTTTTTTTTTTTTCTTTCAACCATATTTGGGTATCCTTCAGGCTGAACAACACTTCCTTAAGCATAATGATGCAGGATCTTGGATTCAAGACTCAGCCTTAGTGCTGTCTATGAGTAAAGAGGTTCCATGGTACCTTGTGAGATAGACTCTCTCTCTTTCTCTAGTAATCTTGTGGTTTGCTTGTCTCGTTCTGTACTTGTTGGTGTCTAATATCATTGCCTAAATATAAAAATACTTCCTGTGAAGTATGGTTGATTAAGATACTGGTTCATGGTGCCCTTGGTTCTCGTGTCAGGATGATGGGACTGACCGAGTGCATGTTGTGGGCGCCCGAGGTGCCTCAGGTTTTGTGTTAACTGTTGGTAGTGAAATTTTTGAAGAGTCAGGGCGATCACTTGTACGTGGAACATTAGACTGTCTCCAGGGCCTCAAGGTTTGTCGTGTTCTGTGCATTTTCTTATATGCAACAGTGATTCAGTGCTGAGTCAAGCTTTTTTTATGTTGATTATTATTTCAGATGCTTGGTGTGAAGCGTATTGAACGGGTGCTTCCAACTGGTACTTCATTGAGTGTGGTTGGTGAGGTATGTTTTTTGTTCAGTAATATGAAGTATCTATAACTTTGTTTTTACTTTTTATGATGCACATTAGGATTAGTAGTTTGCATAATCCCCTGCAATGAATAATGAGATAATTGTTTCATTTTATAGTAGCAGATATTATGGTTGCAATAGGAAAGTACATAGCACATCATGTAAATTCGTCATCATTCTGTGCTGATATTATCCAAAAACTTTGTAGTACACTGGCTTCCTGGTTTCTCTTAGAGAAGTGAAGAAAAAACTAGAGGGGAGGGGTTTTGATTCTGTGCAGTTGCTTTTCGACTGTATTATTCTAATTAGACTGTTGGAGGTTGTTACGTTGTGGGTCACCACTTTTCTTCTTGTCCTGCTATGGTTTTTCCCTTGCCTTCTTTCATACAATATCTTCCACTTCCAGGCCACTTAACTGGTTGTGGTGAATCTCCTTTCCTCATTAGATTTGTTGGTACTCTCTTGCGATCTCTATCCATAACTTTGTTATGGGTCTGTTGCGTTGTAGACGTAACAACAGTGTGGGATATGTGTTTATCCATCTTATAGTGGCATTCTTTCTAGTCTTGGTTGCTTTCTGATGGCCATCGGGAGCTATCAATTTTAGGTGTCTACTGTATCCAAAACATCTCTTTCTCTTTGCAATTTTTGTTACTATTGGAAAAATTAGTAATCTCTTGGGTTTTCGTGCCTATGAAAACTTGAAGAAAGAAGTTTTTGATGAATGAAATAATTTCTAGCTGCCTGAAATATTAATGGAGTGAATTGAACAAATTTAATAGGATTCCAGACTCATGTTTCTAGTAACCTCGATTTTAAGAACATCTTGCTTATTCTCTTGGATGATTCTTGCTTATTTGGTAACAATACTGCAAATAAGTCGAAATACAGGTACTCAACTCTTTACTGAGCAGAATTCAAAACAACAACAAGAGCAAAAAATTTTGAACTGTTGGACTTCTCTCTTATGCTTTATATTGACAAAAGAGTGGCCTCTCCGTTAGTGGGTCCAATAAGAAATCTTACCCTCACTTCTGGTTTAAAAGTGTACAATTCTGAAAATTTTGTTAATTTGAAAATTGAAATATAGCCTTTAATTTCCAGCTCTGTCAGTGTTGGATGCTGAAAACTGTTAATTTTTCAGCTCTCCTCCAATGTTCATTGTTGTAATCAGTTAAGCTTATCTTATCTGTTTGGATTTATCATATTCATTGGATTGATATTATCTGTTTTGATTCTTCAATTTATAATCAGGCTGTCAGAGATGATATTGGAACAGTTCGGATCCAGCATCCCCACAAAGGGCCATTCTATGTTTCTCCCAAAACTATTGATGAACTCATTGGAAACTTGGGAAAGTGGGCAAGGTTACATGCTCTCACATAATTCTTCCCCCTCTTGCTTTTACATTAACTAACAAAGTTGAAATTGTTAAAACATAATGGAGTTTTATGTACAGGTGGTATAGATATGCCTCAGTCGGCTTGACAGTTTTTGGTGTTTTTCTGATTTCCAAACATGCTATTCATTATATCATGCAGCAAAGGCGTCATTGGGAATTGCAAAGCAGGTATATTTCATTATGGTTAACAGTATTTTTAAAAACGGACCAGTTAGTGAACCAGTCAGTTGGCTGGTTCTTGATTCGACCGATTCAGTTCAATTGATTCAAAAATACAGAAAATTCAAAAATCATTAAAATAGCTCCAAGAAATTACAAAAAATATTAAAAAACAGAAATATTTCTATAATATTTAAAAATAAAAATAATTTTGAAAATCGATCCAGAGCTAACCGAACTGGTCAGTAGTCCAGTTTCCAATTTCACTGGTCTGGTCTGGTCTACTGCTAGTTAACTGTTTTTTGCTGTAAATAAAGTACAGTGGTGAATGGGTGGCTTTGAAATGTGATGTTTTACTTCTAATAATGAGCCTCTTGTAGGATAGAAGCAAGTATTTGCAATTGAACTGGTGAAGTTCAGTTCAACCATACCTCAAAGCTATTGTTTATGTTTTATTCTAAAATGAATTCTCAGAATTAGTTTTATCACAATGAACTCTTAAGGGGTTCAAACCTTGGCAATCCCCCATCCCTTTAAGAAATTCTGATATACCAACAAAAAAATTAATACATTATTAGTCAGTCTAACCAAATGGTTATCAAGGATCCAGTGGATATTAGAATTCACTGTGCAGTGTTGTTGTTGTTGTACTTGTCTTTTAGAGATAACAAACTCTCTCAAGTTCCAAAAAATGAAACAATCGTTAAAAGAATATGCAAGAGAAGTAGTCTTAAGTATGAGCAGGTTGTTCAGATTGAATACTGCTCTGCTTCTAACAAGTCAACTTCTGTGATGTTTCCGACATTTAGGCTTCAAGTGGGGGTTCCTGCTTCTATTTTAAAATGTGTGCTCATGCAATTTCTAATGGAAGTTTAGATCTCGCTGAGTTCCTAGCTTGGGTGGTGCATCAACGACCTAGGCAGGATCCTCTTCATTTTATGTTGTAATCATAATTGGAATAAATTATCATACCATCTAACTCTCTGCTTGCTGTTATTCTTATTATCCATCATGACAAACGGAAAAATTGTAGGGTTCTTGCTGCTGCTGCTAAGAGACAAGGTAAAGATTCTGAAGGTAATTTCTGATTAATGGTAATTTTGGAAGAGCTGTGATGTGATAATTGATTCGTGAAATCATCCTTAGGTTCAAATATAAAAGCTGAGAATGGATCTGACAGTGCTAGGAGGGAACGTCCAATTCCTGATCTATGTGTGATATGCCTTGAGCAGGAGTATAATGCCGTTTTTCTCCCGTAAGCTATTTAGCTTCTTGTATATTAATATTGCATGTATGTTTACAGATGCATGTGCTTGCACAGT
Source organism: Omphalea diandra (assembly GCA_949677035.1). Taxonomy (NCBI): domain Eukaryota; kingdom Viridiplantae; phylum Streptophyta; class Magnoliopsida; order Malpighiales; family Euphorbiaceae; genus Omphalea; species Omphalea diandra. The sequence goes on along the minus strand of CATIWR010209935.1, from coordinate 42,858 downwards.
TTCTTGATGAAGAGACTATAAAAAGACATTTTTGCGTTCCTTCCTGTTTCATCTTTATATGCATTTTTTTAATTCTATTAAGAGACTAGAATATAATTTTACTCTTTTCTGTTGTTCCATCAGCTTGCAGGCACAACAAATAACGCCCACATCCTGTCAGTTTGCATATATGTCGCTTATATGTGCTTATCATGACAGATTCTTCAATTGTTTTTATTTAATGCTTATGTCTGGCTAGTCTTCATATATCGCTATACCTTAGAGGTGCCTGTGTCTTCATATACATCTGTCTCAGTTTAATTCCACATTTCTGCACAAAAAAAATTTTGGTGTAATTTTTTTTTGAATTCAAGTGTTTAGATTTCATGCTTATTATATTATCTGCAGGTGTGGCCATATGTGCTGTTGCACAACATGCTCTTCACATCTGACAAACTGTCCTCTTTGCCGGAGACAGATAGAGCAGGTGGTGAAAACTTTCCGTCATTGAGCATTTGCTTCTGAGATTAAGCAAGGTATCCCAGGTAAAGACACTTGTCCTAAGGAGCTGATTTTGTTGTACATATCAGATTTTGGAGTAAAATCATCTTCGTCATGGAAATAACTTTCTAATATTCGTAGATCCTGCTCATTCAATGTCCTGCCATCATGTCTGTTCATGCTGTGAAATTTTTTTTGTCCTTGTAAAGATCACCACCTTTGTTGCCTCATGAGCTTTGACAAAATTACTTTAACAATTATATTTTAAAAATGTAGATGATTTACACTCAGGCTTCCATGTAATCTGATGTTATTCTGAGGATTTATATATTTGCTGTCTTTAAGGGATAAGATGAAATAAATGTCTCATTTGTTTTTATTTTCTCACTTGTGTTTCCACAAGTTTCTTACTCCAACACTTGTAAGCATCCATAAAATAGAAATGCAAATCTTCTGAAATTGGTGACTGAACCACTGCAATTGCTGTTGGTAGTATTACATATATAATGATGATACCTTGAAGAGATAATCTCTATCTTTAGGATTGACTATGGCTTAGTCCAACATGGAAAGGACCAGAAGTGAATGGGCAATGTTTTGCCTGAAGCATGGAGACTTAAGCTTTATAGTTGTGTTGGCAATGGATATTGTAAACTGATTCCTTTTGATATTGGAAAATGTGGAATATTGAAGAAATTTAGAAATATTGAATATATGTGTGTGTATTAATCTATCCAAATATTTATTTTTATCATAATATGGATTAAAGTAAATAAGTAATAATTATTTAGAGTATAAAAATTAAGATGATTAAATTCAATTAGAATAAGTATAATTACTCTGCTCAAAGCTTAAGTCTCAAACTAGTTAGGTTGGCTATATAAATCCGTTTCTTTTATTCTATACAATTTTAAGCTAATATATCTTCTGTGAGATGTAATGCCTTTAAATTAGGAAAAATATAATTAATTTCATAAAGATGATAATGAAATGTAATTTTGTGTAGCCACATAACTGTGCTATAAGAAAGATTATGATAAATTAATAAGTTTTGAATTTGTTAATTTATTATAGATGGTGTCTCCTTTATATGAAAATCATTATTGAGTTGGCTCAAAGGATGAGTTCAATTTCTCCTCCATTAGGCAGAATTTTGCATCAAGTTCATTTTTAATGTAATTTATATTTTTATAGATTAAAATGCTAAAAACCTCATGGGTTTTGTCATAATATGCTTTTGCATTCTTCTATTTCTAAAACAGTAATGCTACACAACCCACATGAATCTTGTCCTGCCTTGTACCACTTGACGTGGCATGTTTTTCAATGGTATAGATTTAATCATGCAAATCAAGATGAAGAAAACTTCAATGAACTCGTGTTTACAAACCATAAACTACCCCTTTAAGTGTGATCTTAATGTTATTTACAAATAATAAAAACGTGCCACGTTAGTAAGTACAAGGCGGGACAAGATTCATATCAGCTGTGTAGCATCATTCTTTCTAAAAATACACTAAAATCCCTCTGTATTTTGACACCGTTAAATAATGTCCTGTCAAAATTGAAAAATTTTCCGTCAATAAAATACCCTCATTAAACCTTATCTGGATTGATGCTTTCTTTTTCTATCTTTTTGGTTTTACGCCTCTAGCAAAAATGCCTTCCACCTTCTCAACCTAACCATCGCCAACAACTGCCACGAATTTGATCTCCATCTCCACCATGGAGATTGATGCTCCAGCCTCCACTACCACCCTATAATCTCCGCATGCCTAGTGTTGATGAAGCCAATATCAAGAACCACCACATTGACTAGCGAAAAATCCAAGAGCAGTTTGAAGACTTCTACAAAGGCGAGATCGAGTTACCTCATACCGCAGACCAATAGGGTCCAGACTTGATCCCATGTCACGAAAGTGGCAGAGATTTGCTCTTTCTTTTCGTAGCAATTTGGTTGAGTCTTACTCTAAACAGACTTGGTATTTGATTTTGATGATTCTTTTAGTGTTTTAAATTAGCTGATTTATGTTTTTTTTTAAAAAAACAAGGGTATAAGTCAATGATTAACGGGTTATGTGAAATCGATAGACCTAAAGAGGCAGAAGATTTGATTATACGAATGCGAGAAAAGATCGTTTGTGTCTAGGTGTACTGTGTATACATGCGAAAGATTAGAATTGTTTCAAGAAATGCAGAAGGATGGAGGAGGTGGCAGTAATGTTGATGATGAGTATGTTTGAGATTAAGGTGGTGGCGATAAGCAGCGGATGGATAGAGATGGCGGCGGTAAGATTGATGATAAGTGTGTTTGAGATTGGTTTGTGAACTTTTTCCTTGATTTTTTTTTTTTCTTGTTATAATGTAGAATTCTCATACTTGATTTTAACGTTTGGATCTTTTTTTCATTCGCATTTTTTAATTCTGGATTTTCTTCTGTTAAGAGCTTGCTAAGAACAAAAGTTGATTGTTTGCTAAAACTAAAAATTGGTTCGAATATGGAAGTTATTTGGCAATGTACAGTGATGGTCAAGTAAGTTTTTTTTAAAGAGAAGTCAGGGCTTCGAAGATAAAGATATATTTTGAAAATAGAATGTATTATTGAGGTGTGCGCGCATATATATCTTTTGATTAATGAAAAAGAAACAAAAATTTGATGTGTTGGTATAACGGTGCCAAAACAGTGGAAGTTGTGTGTTTTTTGAAACAGAGGGATGTAGTACATTATGAATAAATTCAAGGAGTTTTTAGTATTTTACTCATTTTTATATTATTAAATGATTATTATATGATCAGTAAAAAAAGGAGTATTTCTGCCTAAAATATATAAAATATGTAAAATAGGGCTTAAAGAAAAAATTAATACACTATTTAAAAATGTTTAATCAAGGGCAGAATCAATTATTTAATCTAATTATAATATAACTTTTATTTTTTTTGCTTGTTCAAGGACAAAAGTCAAAAGAGAAGATATATGAATCTTACACTAATAAAAGGAATTAAAAAAAATTAAATTCTCTCTTTTTTATTGATAAAAATATCTTAAATATTTCTTTTAAAAAAACAATCTAACTTATTTTTTCCCCCCTCTTTCTTACTAGAAAACTGCATAAGGCAGACAATAAATTACAAATCATGGATCACACATCCATTCTCAATTTCTCCCTATGTCTGTCTCTCTTAAATGTTTACAAATATAAGTTAAATCATATATTAAATACAAAATTCTATCAATACACTCCAATTCTACGAAATGAGAAAAAAGAGAGGTGGAGGAGGAGCAAACGACGGAAGTCAGCAACAAATCTATTTGGCCAATGATCCAACATAGCAGCCCTAACTCACGCAACCTCTCACACCGCAACCTTCCTCTCCTTTAAATTGCACAAACACCACTATGTTCATCATAGCCTCACCTCTCATTGTTACACAGATGGCTAGAAAAGACATACAAAAACCTAAAGAAAGAAAGAAACAGCAAATGAAACAAAAAGGAAGCCAGCAAAGCGAAGAGGGACTGAGTGAATGAAATCAAAAAAATAAATCAATATTTAGAAGGGATTGTGGCAGCAGAAGAAATCATCGAGGAAAAAAGGAGACCAAAAAAAAAAAAAAAAACCAAATTGCTCTTGAGCGTGTTTAGTTGATTAAACTTGGGTCAGAGATAAAGACGGGGGGTGCTGCTGTATGTATCGGTGGATGAGAGAGTCGGAAATAAAGGTAAAGGCCTCGTTGGCTGGATTCTGAACGACGGATTTTTAATAATTTATGAATTTGATCAAAATTCATTTTTTTACAATCTAAACTCATATAAAAATTTATGGATTTTAGAAAAACCCTAATTCGCCAAAATCCTTCATTTTGAAGGATTTATTTTCTCACTTTCTAGGTGAAAAAGTCTAAAATTCACTATTTTAATTTAATGAGGGATCGTTATATTTTTTTATTTTAAGATTGTCTCTTATAAATTTATAATATTTCAAAGTTATCCTTGGAATATATATATATATTGTAATTGATTAATGAGAAGGGTAAAATTAAAAAATATTTATTAAATCCATGGATTGTAGTCATTGAACCAAACATGAGTGCAAGGAATATTAGACCATGAGTCGATTGATTTATACTCTAATCCAAATAATGAAAATTCTCACAATATATGGATTTTACAATTCATGAATTTAACAAAATCTATAGATTATAGAATCTACCAAACCCAATCGAGGTGGAAGTTGCATCTGGGAGGGAGAGTTAGGGAGGTGTATCTTATGGCTGGTTGAGATATGAGGATTGTTGTATGTTGTGAGGTGTAGAAAAATTTTCTGAGTAGCAAAACATAATTTTTATTTTCTTATTAAAATTTTTTTATTATTTTATTTTTGTCATTCCAATTTGCACGCTTAAGTTAATATTTGTACAATATTGATCAAATTCATCATCAAATATATCAAAAAATAAAATTATATCTTAATTAAATCATATAATTAATTTTATCTTTAATTAGATTGTTTAAATAGTTCAAGGACCAATTTACTTTTAAGTCCAAAATAAAAAGATTTGCTAAGTTAAAAAAATATTGTTATATTATAGACCTCTGTTTATATCGCAATATGAACCAGTAGTCCATCACACATTCAAAAAATAAAAAAATAGACACTTTTTTTTTAGGTCAACAAATATGCGCCTTCTCTTTTGAAAAATTATAGAAGTTCATTTTTTGTAAACTGTAGATTCATTTTTTATATAAACTGTAGATTCATTTTTTGTAAACTATAGGTTTATTTTTGTATAAACTGTAAATTTATTATCAGTAAATCGTATGTTCATTTTTTATAAACTATAAATTCATTTTGGTATAAATTGTAGATTTTTTATTAGTAAACTATAGGTTCATTTTTATAAACTGTAATTTCATTTTTTATAAATAAATATTTGATATTTTCAATTTCTTTTATAATATTAAAATTGATAAGCCTATCATTTATACTAAAATTTTTGAAAAAAGTAAGTCTATTTTTTTAAACGAATGAAATAATAATAATAATAATATCAATGTAATTAAAAATAAAAAAAGATGTATAAAAGCATAAACATGTATATTTAAAGTAAAAAAAAGTTTGTTAAAAAAATAAAACAGTATTATTTAAAAAAATTTTGTTAAAAAAAAGAAACAAATAAGTAATTATGAAAAATATTTTTATATTTGCTGTCACATAGTTTTGAACTCCTGAACTACAAAGTATTATAGACAGATATTCATGTTAAAATGTTGGCTTGAGAGTACGTGGAAGGTTTTTTTTTTTTTTTTTTAAAGGTGATTTGGCTCAGGATTTGCATTTTCCGTTTGGATTCATAAACTGCACTAATGAAAATATTGCGATACATTAATAAAAATTTAATATCTGGAGATATATAATCAAAAAGATTCGACAAGAAGATCTCCGTAACGTGAATCACGAAATTTGGACCGACCGTCCATGTATGGAAGTAAAAGTGTTTGAAACTCAGAATATTTATCTTTCCTGTGACACTTTTTAGGGCATGGGCATCGTTCTGTTGGGGTAGACTAAGACCTAAAAATGCTAGCAAAAATGGTTTTTAGTGAATTTGAGCAGAAGGAAAAGTTGTGAAACACGTTGTACACAGAAACATAGCACGGCATGTTCTGTTTTTGGCTGGGAGAGGACTTACTCCATTCCATCTTTTAGGCTGCACATCACATTTATGGATGGAAAAGAATTCCTGGTCTTAGGGAACAATGAGCTCTTGCTCATCGATCAGAAGTGACAACAGGCTTTTACATGTTACTTGACTTGAAGCTTTGATCAGCTGACATCTCCTATTGTTATATAATATTAAGCGCCAACATGCCATTCCTGAACTAGGGAGGACAAGAGTTTTGATGTTTCTATACTGCGCATTGCCTGAGGATGCTGCAAATATTTTTTGTGTTTGGAACATTATTAGCAAGTATGATTATTATATGAATCCTCTTTGTCAATTGTCTTATGCCAAGGGTTGGATGATCACGGGCTGTTCCACCTAATAATTAATTACAATTTTAATTTGTTGAACGAATGACAAGTGCTTTTCCTCGTGTGGATCTTCGTTCAATGGGAACTTGATGAGTCTATCTGCCTATATGTTGTTTTTTGATTGGTTTTGGACACTGGCTTGGTGATACTTTCTTGATACTGATTGCTGATGCAATGTCGTCAAAATGTACTTGTATTTTTCTGAACTGTGGATGTTGAACAACCACAGAAGTCTCAAATACTTCTGCTTGAAATTTAAGCTGTTCTTATAACATTCTAATTTGGAGGTGGAATGTGATCCCAAACCATCATCTCCTATTGAAACATCTGCGCAAGAAAGTTTTGTTGAGTAACCATCAGGAATCTTTGCCAGAATTCCATAATGTGTAATCACAATCCTAATCCCTTTTAAAGTGTTTAGTATCTTTTTTCTGAGCGTCTCAATTTGCAACAGGCCTCACTTTCTCCTGAATATTCCAATTTAATATGTACTATAAAACCCAACTCTTTCAGCCCAAAACAATTGCCATCGCCATACAGGCTTCTGTCTCTCTCTCAGCTTAGCTTTTTTAACCATCTAAACAGAAAAGCACAATGGATGTGTTTGGAAAGATCAATAAGGCAGTTATTGTCTGTTCTACCATCCAGACAATGTGTGGCATTTCACATCAATCACGAGTTAACCTTGCTTCGAATTCTTCACATCAATTCCTCTGAAAGCCACTAATATTTTCAGCAAACCAGATTCTTCAAAACACCCCAAATCGCCCGCCCTAACATGCCCCAAGTTATGGAAGCACTTGAAATGGTTCCTATCAGCTTTGATTATTCAAGCCAGTCTGATCAAATGAGAAAAACCCCTAAATCAGCTACTTCATTTGAGCCTGCTCAAAAGAACACCCAAGTAGCGAAAGTTGTTTTTATAATAGAACCTGAAGATCCATCAACATATATTGCCAGTCCTGGCCAAGTAGCCAAGGCCAATCCCAAAGTTGGTTCACCAAAATGTAACATACACATTGAAGATAGTTTCACTGACTATATCAATCGTGTAAGGGCTAGAATGAGGACTATATAAGATATTGTTGGTAATGTGCCAAATGTTGGAAACTTATCAAATGCATGTGATAGAAAGAATGCTTCAGGAAAAGATGAATTTTCAGAATATACTGATCGTGCCAGAATGAAGCTCAGGACTACATCGAGTATTAGCGGTGGAGGCTTTGAATGTTATAAGTGAAGAGGAAGAGACCATGAACTACAGGACAACTCATTTTTATATTGAAAAGTTAATAATTATGTTGTTTGTAGTTTGTGAATGTCTGCATACTTTTTAACTTATAAGATTGCATCTTATTATTTTCTTGCTGCAATAATACCGGCAATGGAAGAATTAGTAGTCAACTTATCAGCATAAAATGCTTGGGTAATAACCAACGCATATTAATATCATTGAGGCTGATATGTTGATGGCTAATATTCCTATGCGAAGCCCAAGAACAAATCCCAAATATGCACCTTAAAGTTCTAATCATTTTCTCCTTTTATGAAGAGGTGCTCTTTAAATTTTGATGATATATCATGACATAGTATCAGATGTTGCTAACCTCCAATTCAAGATACATGTGTTCCGAGAAACCCTTAGAATTAGTAGAAACTGAAAGCCTGAAAAATTGGTCTGATGAGGTTTGCAAAAAATAGCCTTAACAAGTCATGAAATTTCCAACATTGTCAGCCTCATAGGCTTTTGGTATCATCACTTATAGGTTCAGCTTCCAAAAGAGTTAATTAATTATTTGCTTGGAATCTGATGTAAAATGTCATCTCGTATCAAAGCCTTAAATGTCTATGCTAACCAGAGGAAGATATGCTTCCTATCCTCTTAGGCATGCCCAATACACAACACTATCATTTAATGTAGATGAGATGCTTGTTCCAAGTCTAATAATAACTCAATCTTATCTAGACAATTTATTTTGAGTGTGTGCACTTAGCTTGATTTTCATTCTCAAACGTGTGGAATGGAATAGGAATGAACAAGTTCATGCTCTTGCTTGGAGCATGGAGACATTATAATTAACACACTAGCTTTGTTCTTTAAGTAGCTCATTGGCTATCTTGGAATCTTTTATTCCCTCTTTGTTGCCATGACCCAATAAAACGACTCCATTACCTTGCATGGATCCGATATCTTCATTCTCTGTGGCAAATAGTTTGGTATGCCTTAAAAAGTAACCAACTCGTATAGAAAATAACATTTTCTATCCTTTGGTAAATTTAGAAAGAATTTTATATTCATCAATTAGGTAATTGCCTAAAAGAATGAGAGATAGAAATGGGTAAATTTCTAGTGGCCTTGACCACATGCTCTTAACAAGAAATAAGAGTGTATTTAGCGTAAATAAATTTTATAATTTCATGAAATTTATTTATAAATTTATATTGTATGTATTTGACATAGATAAATTTTTAAAAAATTTTTATTTTATTAAATCGTTGAAAATGATTATGATTAAATTAAATTCTATTAAATTTGATTGAATTTTTAAATAAATTTTGAAGTTATAATTTCTTTTTAATCATGACAAAACACCCTTAGCTAAAATCGTATTTTTTCATTTAGCTAAAATCGTATTTTTTCGCTCTTTTTTTTTCTCTATGTTCTCTGTTCTCTTTTTTCCTTTTTTTATTTTTTACATTTATTTTTATAAAATAAATATTTTATTGAATTTTACACTTAAATCAAATACAAAATTCATTTCATTTGAAATAAATTCTATTTTATGTTGTAGTACATCAAACATAAAAATTCATTTATAAATAAATTTTTATAAAAAAATTATTTACATATAAAATAAAATTTAAATTAGAATTGAAAACACTACGTAAAGGCTTTTTAGAATTGAATGAGAACAATTGTGATACACATCGTAACCTCAAAGCATACATCTGAGGCATCGATTTCTTAGCAGCTTCATTGATTCCACGACATGGATAGCTTAGAATGAAGACTCTTTTGGTGATTTCTCCTTGTTTTTATAATTTCTGAAGTATATGGCTCAAAAGGCAAAGATTCTGAAAACTTTCCTAGTGCCCTTCCTTGTCTTCTAGACGTGGAAGTAAATTCTCCTTTGGGGAGCAATCTTTCATTGATAGTAGAAGTTAAAACTGCTTACTTTAAGAAACTGACTGCATACGAACTAACTTGAGAATCTGCCACAGTGAAATTGTTTTTGCCGCTTGATAAAACCATAAGCCTTGAACCAAGACAGTCACACGCTTAACCAGCATGACTGATTCCTTCTTCAGATATTTCTTACTTACCTTCAAATTTTTCAACAGTTAATACTGAATCTGATGCCTTAAATCTCTATATGGTGATAATGGTAAAGTGATCAAACAGCTACTGGTTTCTGAATTGTCATGTTGGTGTAGAACAGCTAGGGAGTTTGAAAACAAATCAGTCTATAATTGTGTTAAGCTATGCATGTCAGGTTCTGCAGGAAAATGAAAACTAAAGGTAGGGAATATGATCCCAAACTACCCCATCTTTTCTAATACAATTATAGAGTTCTTTCTTTATTTGGTGCTTAAAAGGAATCTTAGCCGAATGTCCCATCAGGAATTTTATGTTCGTCACTCGTTTTCACACAACAATCAGGAGGAACATGCTTTAATGCTAATTAATATTATTTCCACAGCCTTATTCTATAAAATCCAACTCTTTCCAGCCCTCCTAAATTGAAGTAGGATACCATTCGCAATCTCTCAATCCATATTTCCACAACCAATCTACTACTCAGCTTTCACAGCATGGAAAACAATGCCAATAGCCGCCCCCTGGAGGTATGCAAAAAGATGTGCAAAGCAGTCACTGTCTCCCCTCCTTTGCAAACACTTAGTAGAATCTCAAGTCGTCTACAGCATTCCACGTCTCCCTTCTCGAAAAACATTCATATCCAATCCCAACCCAAATCAAGACACAGAATCAAAGAAGCAGCAGCTGAAGCAGTTCCAATAAACTTTGATTATTCAAGGCACCAGCAGCAGCAGCGGCCTTCACCAAGAGAGAAACCAAACTCATCATCAGCTATTCCACTTGAGTCCAATCAGAAGAACACCCGAATAGCAAAACCCAAGATTGAAACATCAGGAAAAGTGATTGCTGGGGTACGAACTAATAAGGCTAATCCTGAAGCGAAACCACCTCGAGTTAACTTGGAGGAAGGTGGGAAATCAGGGGTGCATATTGAAGACAGAGTCGCTGAATATATCAATCGCAGGAGAACGAGTGGAAATGAGACAAACTCTGGTGAAACAAAGAGTGCCCCAGGGAAAGTTAAGCCAACGGATCATGCATCAGGGAAAGATAAGTTTTCGGATTATATTGATCGGACGAAGAATAAGCTTAAAAAAACACTAAGCATTGGTGGTGGTGGAAGGAGCAACTCTTTTAAATGAAGAGCAAGAGCAGCCGGCTAAGACCAACTTGCAATTTGAATGCTTGATTGGATGAATAAAGAAAGGAGTGGATTTCAAATATCTGAGGGAGATACTTATCAAATAATTATTGTCAATTCTATTCTGTTTTATTGTGTTGTGTTTGTTATTGTATTCATTAACCATATATAATTTTCTGCACTAAAACATTAATGATAATTTAGAAGGTTTCTATGTGGATTTGATGGGTTCGCTGACTCCTGACTCCATTCAATTTGCTGATACTTCTTTCTTTTTTTTTTCACTATTGAAGATGAAGGATTAGATTGGTGAGATTTTAACACGATATTTACTTCAGACTAAAAGGGATTTGATATTTAAATTTATAAATAAAGTTAATTGAAGACATATAGGCATAATTGTCAGAAATCTTAAATCCAACTTAAAAGTCTAAATTTTTTAACAATGAGATCTAAATATTGTTTAAAATCTTAATATATTTTATTTATTTTTTGTCCTGAGATTTTACAACTCTTAACAATCATAGTGTTTGTGCCCTTAATTCTCAAATATAGTGAAACTGTTTCAGTTGATTGGTGGAAGAAATAGAATATACGTAACAATATCAAATAAGATGGCTACACACCCCAACCTTGACTCGATTGATTATATTTATTACCAAGGACTTATGTATCCTTGGTTCAACTCCCTCACTTTCATTGTAGTATGACCAACAAAAAAAAAAAAAAAAGTAGATAGCTATGCAAAGAATTTATAAATTAAATAGATAATAAAAAAGCAATAAGAAATTATCTATACTAATTTAGTGCTTGAGTGTATGCTTTATGTTACAGAAAGTCAAGTTGTAATGTATCGATAAAGCAATATGGAATTTTTTTTACATATATTATATAACATAATAGAGGAAAAATTGAGTAATTTTATAGTTGATAATGGACATTATTTTCTCTTTTTTTAAAAAAAAAAAATTGGAAGGCTAGTTCATTATAAACGACTGTGGATGATCCTAAATAAGGAATGAATAATTGTTTGCATTGTTGATTATCTACGTTTTAGGTGATTGCATGACAATACATTGAATGTTGGCACAAATTAAAAAGTACGTATGACTAATTAAAATATAGTAATCATATACTAATTCTCAATATATGCGTTGCACGTATTATGATAATTTTTATTATAATTTTAATATGAAATTTATATTATATTAGAATTTTTATATTAATTAATTATAAAACAATTTTTTTTCTTACTTAAAAAGATGATCTTTTCTAACATAAATTCTAACATAATATGGCTTTTAATATAACAATGCTATATTAAAAAGGTAAATATTTTCTAATATAGAATTCGTACTATATTAAAATTGTTCTTTTTTAATTTAAGTTGATTTTAAATTACGTTAGATTTTTTAAGATGGTATAGTACTTTTATAAAATTAATAAAATAAAATAATTATTTGGCCAATGTGAATGTTTGGTTAATATAATAGAAAGACTAGATAAATTATAATTCTCTTTAAATATATAGCTCAAGATCCTTTTTTTTTTTTTTTAAAGTAGCTCAAGATCATATTACTTATAAGTAAAAAAAATAAAATTAATTACAAAAAGATATAAAATAATTGAGTTATACAAGATTAGATTAAGCAAATGTCTGTTATTTATTTATGTATTTTTTGCTATTACTTTGTCAATTAAAATAGCTCCGAATTTTATTTATACCACATGGTTAAATCTCATATATAAACAAGTACTGAAAAGGTAAAAAATAAAACTCATAATTTTTTTTTAAAAAAAGAGAGAGAATAAATAATTTCTTTTTTTAAGCAAAGAATAAATAATTTCTTAGATTGTTATAATAACTCACTCCTTAACTTCGTTAGAATGTATTATGATATTTTACTAAATTGATATAAAAAAAAGTACAGTTGAATATCATTCAAATGCAAACATTTTTTTCTTTTTTTAATTAAATTAGATTTTCTTATACACTAAAATTACCGAGTAACTAAATGAAGATTCACTTTTGCACAATTGAATTCATTGTTTAATGTTAAAAAAATATTAAAAATAAAAAATTTTATGGGTCTCACCTATTTTTAATGATTATCACCGGCCGACAATAACTAATAATAGGTATCGATAGTTAAAGATAATCAATGATAAATACTAATTATAGATAAAAATAATTAATTATAATAATAAATAATTAATATTAAAATAATAAATCTAATAATGACTATAATTTACCATAATGGTATATTAAAATGACCTATTATAGGCTGGAATTTATGATTTAGCGCCAATCCCTTTGGTACAATTCTTTACATAGGCTTGGCAAAGGGGCCAGAGCCATGATCTGGAATCAGATTGATCTAACTGATTTTGGATCGTTTAAAGTTTGGTTCGGTTCAAAATTGATTATAATTCAAATCAGTAAATAATAAATTTTTACAAAATATTTTATATTCAATCTTTCAAAAGTACACAGAAAAGATTAAAAATAATTGTGCTTAATTTACATAGAAAAATATTTTAAAGTTATATTTTCATAAATTACAATTTTTTAATGGTTCTGCTCTTAACTGGATTGAAACCGCCAGTTCGGCCCTGTTTCAATTCTCCAAATCGGGGAGCTATCACCAAATCGGATGCTTCCAATTTTGGGCCAATGCAGAATTGGCGCACCATTGACTTGGTTCAGTTTCCAGCTCAAATTGGCTCTTAGAGAGCAAATGATTAGTTGGATTTTAAATAAATTTTTACATATATTTAATCTAAATTATAAATTATCAAATATATTTAAATTGTAGTTCAATTTGATTTATTTAGTAAGACTTCATTTTTTTCACAAAAAATAATTTGTCTGAAGAAAATATTTCTGAGAAAAATATTCTTTGAGAAAAATATGTTATGAGTAATATATTTTCTAATATATCTAATACACTATAAAATATTGATTTTTCTTTTGATTTATAAGATTAACAAAATTTAGACTATGAATATTATATATTTATACTATTTATTATTTATTATAAGAAAAATATATTAAAAATAAAAAATTTTTGTGAGTCTCACCTGTTATCGGCAATTGCTGCTGGCCAACGATGATCAGTGATAAATGTTAGATGTCAAAGATAATTAATAATAATAAATATATGTACTTATACTATTTATTATTTAATATATTTTCTAATATTTGTAATACACTATAAAAATATTAATTTTTCTTTTGATTTATAAGATTAATAAAATTTAGACCATGAATATTATATATTTATACTATTTATTATTTAATACATTAAAAATAATTTTTTTTTGCGGGTCTCACCTGTTATCGACAACCACTGTCGATCGACGATGATCAGTGATAAATATTAGTAGTCAAAGTTGATCAATAATAATAAATATATATATTTATATGATTTATTTTTTTATTTGAATGAATTTGTCAAAATTTAGAAAATGACTTAGTTTTTCATTTGACTGACAAAAATTTTCCATTAATTAATTTTTCTGGATGTACCAAACGAAGAAAAATGCAAAAATTATTTTCCTAAAAAATATTTTTCACAAAACAAAGAGAGATTAAATAATTAAAATTAAATCAAATTAAAAAATTTTCAAATAAAAAATGAACTAAATTTACAAAAATGTAAAAAGAAAAATATTAATTAAATTTGATTGATTTTTTGGACTAAAATCCAAGTGCATGTCCACTATGATAGCGCATGTTGCAAACATTGTTGTTTTTTTTTATTAAAACAACTTCCCTTTCACAAACCAAACTAAACTAATTTGTTGTAAGGCAAGTGCATTAAATAAAGCAATTTCAAGGGGATCTTTCCCAAGTTTCTGAGTTTGAGATGATGAAGTAAAGTCTGGAGCATACATGAAATATTTGTGATGAGTAATTTATCGCATAGGAATTCAATTGATGCAATGTAATGAGCTCCTTTCACTGTTTTAATCAATTCTTAGTTTGCTCGCATCTTAATATTTATTTTATTAAATAATTAATTATATGATTAAAATTAATATATAAATAATAATTAAAAATTATTATAATTTTATAATATATTATTATTTTATAAATTTTTTAATTAAATATTTCAAATAAATAAATAATTATTATTTAATTAGTATAATAAATTTTAATAGCAACCTAATTTTTTAATAAAAATAAAAAATTATAGTTTCACTTTTTTATTAGTCCTTTTTTGTCTTTTTAATTTTTTCTTCTTATATGGAAAACTGAAATTTTATTTTATTAAAATTATAAATAGAACAAATGTGAAAATTTTCCTATATTGTTGAATTTTCTATATTTTTTTGATTAATTAAGAAAACAAAATACATAATTATTAGCCTATTTAATATATGACAACGTGAAAAAATATTATATTACTGCTTATTAAAAATAGTATGTTATTAATATACTTACTTAACAAATGATTAACACTTATCTAAAATTGAGTTTGAAACTAAAATTAATTATATATATTAATTTATTGATCTAATAAGTACTTATAGTTGAGTACGTTTAATATAGGATTAAAGGAATGAAGTTGATAATAAAAGTATAATAATGAAAAGGGAAAAAGAAGAATAAAATATTGCAAGAATAACAGTTAATTACATTTGATATTATATTAAAAATATAGGATTCATACTATAATTATTTATATTTATATTAATTTAATATTATTTAATAAAATTAATAATAAATAATAACTATAATTTTCTTATAATAATATTTTAGTATCATTTTAATATATTATCATAATATTTATATATTATAAATAATTACCATATTAGTAAGATTATTATCAGTATATTAATTTCACTTTTATAATAATCATATTATTACCTTAATAGTTTTTATGTATTAATTATAATTACTACATGAATAAAAATTTATAATATTACTATTACTATTTTAATACTATTTAGATTAATAATTATTTTATATTATTTATAATAATATTAATAGGTGAAAAAAATTAAATAGTTGATCTTGTTAACTTTCTTTAATCCTCTATCAAAAGGGTATAAATTTCATTAAATTTTCGGGCTTATTAAAAGAAAATGAAAAAAAAAAAAAAGAAAAGAAAGTTAATCAAATTAGGTAATGAAAATCTGCTCAAAATTGTAGTTACCCTAATCCATTAATAAAAGTTTTGTGTTATGCACTCTAATGATTTTATCAATGTCATCAATTTTTTTCTTTTTTTTTTTTAAATGCGAAAAAACAACCAATTGACAACAGACAAGATGGGCATTTATATGAAACATTTTAGGGGGTTCGATGCAAATTAGGCAACTGAATTGTCATACCAAAAACTTAGGTTTTTGCCTCTCATGTGTCTACTACTATTTCCTCTGCTGGCATGTGTTGTCCCAATTTAGAAAATCTGCTCGTTTTCCCTTTTTGGTTTATCTTTCCCGTCTCCAACTTTTTATCGTCATCCAGCAGATTAAGTTGTGTCGCCTTTTCCTATTTGTTATATTTTTTGGCACAAGATGAGAGAATAAATTATTGGAGCAAACAGCAGAGAAATTGTTCCAAATTTGGCATCCCTAGTTTACTGAGGACAACGTTTATGTACCAAATATCATTACCGCTTAGCTTGCCACCATGTGCTGTGCTGCGATATTAATAGAACATAATTTATGAATGGACAAATACAAAAAAAAAAAAAAAAAAATTATAATCGAATTTTTCTTCTCATCTTGTTTATGAAAATTTAGTCAAATTTTAATTAAATAGAGCTCAATTTATGTATTAACAATAGGTGTATTTTTTTTTTATTTCATCGTTTATATATGTTTGATTGATCAAATATAAAATCATTTTAGAGGAGCCAAAAAAAAAAGATTATTATTTTTTTTTAATTTTAGTTTTTTTATATTACATATTGGAAATTTTGAGATGACATGGCTCTCTTTGCCTTTCGGAAGTTTCGTGACTATTATAGGTTTTATTCATGTAAAGGACGTCAACTAAAAAATTTAAATATTTTTGGAAAATACTATTTTTTTGAAAGCCATTTTCACAGAAGTGAGTCTTTCTGAATCAAGTAAATTGCATCTTATCATAGTAAACTTACAAGTTTAGGTTTAACTTTAATAAAAGAAAAGACAAAAAACTAAACAACATTTATGGTTTTATAATTATTCATGAACTTTTATATATAGGCATCAATTATTTCTCTTTTCTTTAACATTTTTTTTATTTATCTTGAAAGATGCATTTTATAATCATAAAAAAATTTATTAGCTCACTCTAATGATTGTTTTGATGTTCCTAATTGAATTCACAAAATTTAATGTAATATATATAGTGATTGTATACTTTCAGTTTAAAACTTAATTAAATTGTAGTAGTAAATTCCACATCGTAAAAACATATAGTTGTTTTATGGTTTAAAATAACTTTAATTAATAAATATTATTATTGACCCAGATAGTTAGTCTATATATATATATTAAAATTAAAATAATAATAGTTTTATTTGTGTGTGTGTATATATATATATATATAGAGAGAGAGAGAGAGAGAGAGAGAGAGTGATAGATAGTGAATTTTTAAAATTAATTAAAATATATGTAAAATATATATTGATATGAGAGACTTTAATAGAATTGATTAAAAATAATAAGATAAAATCCATTGATTTTGAATTAAATATTTTCATTAATTGATATGATGAGTGTTTATCATTTATGAAGTTCATCATAAAAATTATTTATGATGAATGTTTATTATTTGTTAAATTAATATATTAATTAATAAGTGTTTAACAATTCTACTATTATTATTGTATTATATTAATTAATTAAAAAACTATAAAAGAACTAATTAAAAGGAAATATGTAAAAGAAATAAAATATATACAATTAAACAAAAGTATTTTAAGGAAACAAAAAATTAATTATTTATCTAAATTGAATAATAAAAATACAAAATAATTTAAATAATATTAATTTAAAAATTATTTATTTTAATATTTTATATCTAAAATAAAAATAAGATAACAACAATCTCCCCATGTACTATCTCTCTTTGTTTAAGATTTCAATTGGTGTTGCAAAGGAAATAGTGAAGATTCAGAGGCAATTTTTCTGGCATGGCTATGATGAAAAAAGAAAACTGGAGCATTATAGAAAGAAGCAAATCTCTCGGTGGACTCAGGTGGGTTCCATGCTGAATAAAAACAAAGCATTGCGTTTTAAATGGCTCTCGAGGTTAAATGACAATCACCAAGCTTTGTGGAAATCGATGATAACAAAAAAATATGAGAAAACTCAGATCGATGGTAATGACACCGATGGGAATGAATCTTATATTTGGAAGGATATTAGTAGAGTGTCTAGCAGATGCGATTTAATTCAATAAATAATTTACGAGGGATGCCAAAATTGGGTTGGAAATGGTAAAAGGGTCAGCTTCTGGTATGATAAATGGTGTGAAGAAGGTCCCTCAAACTCCAAATTTCCAAGATTATTTATGTTGACAATAAACAAAGAAGCGAAGATCGATGACACGGGGATTTGGGACGAGGACAACTGGAGATGGAAACTTCAATGGAGAAGAAACCTTTTCTCTTGGGAATCAAATTTGAGTGAAGAACTCATACGAATTCTTGCACAACATTCTCCAAATAAGAATGAAGAAGACAAATTGGTGTGAAAATTTGTTCTCAAGTTACTTTTTTTGTTAAATCCTTATGTCATAACCTTGAAGAAAAGATGTATGCATCTCAAGCTCCTGTCATCCCAAAGATCTTTAAGGGTTTCGCTTACCCTAAAGCAGAATTGATAGTGTGGCAAGCTTACATTGGTCGTGTAGTAAGCAGAAGTCTAATGGTAAGCTTTGGTATCATTGACAGATCCTTGGATGTTTGTCCATTCTGCTTCTCTTCATCTGAAATGGTGGATCATCCCTTTTTGTTATGTGAATCAGTATGGGCAATATGGTGCAAAGTCTTCAAATGGTGGGGTGTTCTATGGTCTTCACCTCCTACCTTCAAAGAGATGTTCACCCAATGGTCTGCCTTTGCCGACGGTAAAACTCTACCAAACTTCTGGCACACCTGTCTATACTCACTTGGTCCATCTGGTTACAAAGAAATGATTGTCTTCAGCAATGTGACAATAAACTAGAATAGTCTATTCGAGACCATTATCATAAAAGTTGTTCATTGGTTCAGAGCTTTGAATGATACTTTAATCTTAACCATTGATCAAGTTATGGCTTCTTCTAATCCTATTACGATATGGGGAAAGATAACTATCCATGATCAATTGTTGAAATGGATACCACCAAACAATCCAAATGTTAAATGGAGCGTATGTGGTTCTTTTAATCCCACCCTATCTAAAGCAGGAATAGAAGGTGTTTTGAGCGATGCTACCGGTTCTTTCAAAGCTGTCTTTTCACTTTCGTGTGTATTGTCCTGCTCCCTTGAAATCGAAATTATGGCAATTTTGATGGTTTGTGAAATCTCTAGAGCTGATCCTCCCTTGGAGAACGAAATTATCATAGAATCTGATTCATCATCTGTCGTTGAATTCATTAACAGTGCATTTCCGAGTAAAGCTCTCTTCCTCAATTGGCATCTCATTTTAAAGATCAAGGACTTTGTCAGCCATAGACATAATATTTTGATCACATATGTACTGAGATCCAAAAACGATATTGCTAATAACTTCGCAAAAATGACTTCTATAAAACATATGAATCTTTATGCTAAATTGTGACTTATTGTTAATTCTCGATTACTGTTGTTTGGTTTTGTAGTACGAGGTTTTTGAGATTTTCACATAATTTTATATCACCTAAGATTTTTAGTGTAAAGATAGTTCGGATAGAATGATACCTCAAAATTATGTTTTTCTCCATTTTAATAATAATAATTATTCTCTTATTATAAAAAATAACAATTTTTTTAATTATTTTATAAAAAAATGTTTCCACTGCAATTCGTGCAATGCGCAAGTTAGTTGCTAGTTTTATAATAGGTATTAGGGTAATTTCGACTACTTCAAAATATTGAAATGTTTATCCTTCGGAGAGGAAGAAAGACTGTTTAGCAATGGCGTAGACTAAATTTGTTGGACCTTAATTAAAGATTAAAGTAAACTGCAAATATGAAGAGCTTTTGGAGGTTTTCAAAGAGGCACTTCTGCCATTCTTTCTACTTATTATTTTTATTTTTGGGATTTAGATAAAATTGAAGAATGGGAGACGACGTGCACAATGCGCATGCCTATTGTCTCATCATCCCAATATATAATTAGTTCTTTTTGTTCTTAATTAATTAGTTCAGATGAAGTAATAACTACCAGATCGATGCTTTCATTAAACTAAATAAAGATTAATATTATTATTGAGTTAAGATATTCGTTGTCAATTCAATAAGTGTAAGGGTTCCTCTCGGAAACTAATTAAAAGTAATGGTTTGTTTCAATCAAGTGATGTCTTTGGATGGACATAAAAATAACTAAAGAAGTCAAAAATGGAAAGCCAATCTTATTTCCCTTGCTTTATGTGCCTGTTTGATAGACAGAGTGGTCTTGTTTCTTTTTGACCAGTTGTTTGTTAGAATTATGAATTTAGTTGAATGATATTAGAATCGTTTCCAAAATTGTGAATTTTTTAATTTGAATTTCAGAGTTAGATTAATAAAAAAAAATTATGAATATCAAAATAACTAATAAGTCAAAATTGAATTATAATTCTTTTTTGAGGTAAATTGGGAAATTATTTTAAAATAGTATGATATTTTATATTTTTATTGTTTATATCTTCTAATTTTAATTTTATATATATATATATATATATATATATTTATTTATTTATTTATAGAGAGAGAGAGAGAGAGAGAGAAGGTCCAAACCTTCTCAATTACAATGATGAAATGGGATGTCGCCTATGCTAGCTTTGCTGGAAACAGAATTATATAAAAAAGATTGATATAATCATTTAAGTTGACATAGGGCTATACACAATATGTGAATATATATATATATAATTCTACACCACGTATGGTCTGTTTTAAAATGAGATAATTAAAATAAATAAGGTGATTGTACACGCCTCTAATATCTTAATTTGTAAGAGGAGAACTTCAATTTGGCAAAAGTGAGTATCAAATTTTAATGTTGAAAAATAATGTAACTAATTTACTAGTAATTGTTTTGTTGGCATTTAATTGACTTTAATTATATAAACCTAATTTTCGTTTTTGTTACATTATACTGCCTTGAATGTGAATGGTTGATGAAGATGTGTGTGGTTTCTCAAGTTTGTGCACTTTGTCCCAATTGGCCATGCATGAAGCTGTTATCATTTGCACAATTTGTTAATGGAAGTGTATGGTTGCTTTTCACTTGATTTTGACACTTATGCTTAATACACTTTGTTATTCAACTGAGTCATGTTTCATTCTTAACAGGAAACAGTGATAGAAATGAGTATTCAACTAGTTTTTTTTTTTTTTTTTTTTTTTAAGGGGAGAGAATCAAGTGTTCAAATACTAACACTGTGTTTCGAAAATCATGCAGGAGAAAAGAAAAGAAAATTTATTTTTCTTCCTAATATTTGGGTAAAAAGGAATGAAAAAGATAATTTTATTTTCATTTGTTTGAAAAGTAAAATATAAAAAGAAATAAAAATATTATTTTATATATTTCTTATTTTACCCTTAATTCAAGAAAACAACTAAATATATAATTATATTATGTAATGATAAAAAAAGATAATTATTTTATATTTTAATTGATTTTATATGAAATAACAATTTATATAATAAAAAATATAATGTTAATCCTAAAAAATCTAAAATTAGTTTTTTATATTTCAAATGTTAAAAAACAGATTTATACATTTAGTTATATTTTTTAAATATTAAACATTAATTTTTAAATTAAACGTTAAACATTGATATTTATCAAACATAATTTTTCAATATTTTAATATTCAATCACTTAAAATCAATTGATAAATGTGAAACTAAAAATACATTAAGTAAAAAGTCATAAGATTTTGAGAAAATTAATTTCAATTAAAAATTTTAAATAAAATTATTTTACTAATTCTATAATTAAAATTCACTTTATATTTATTTTAAATCTTAAAAATAAAATAACTTCATTTTGGCGTTGATTTTATGTTTATGGACATAAGTATAATATTATAAAAATCTTTTCAATCTTTTATATTTTATCTCTATTTTAGAGAAAAAATAAAGAGAAAAATAATTTTTATTTTCTTTCTTTTTCAAATAGAGTAAAATTACTTTTTCTTTTTAATTTCTATCCTTATTTTACTTTCTCTTTTATTTTTTGCCCTCCAAACACTACATGAATGAAGTGTTCAAATAGCAATTTAATACTTAGAGATTAAAAAAAATAAAATAAAACCTCCACGGCAACGAAAAAAAAAAAAAAATCAAACCTCCACGGCCTTTGATGCCATGAAAAAATTAATTGCCCTGCTCACATAGAGTGGAGTTCAGTCTTGTAATGGAAAAGGTTGCTGCTGATGCCCGTGATTCATTATCCAAATTGTTAATTTTTTTTTTTTTAAAGGCTAACAAAAAGTAAGTATAAAATTAAATTACTATTATTATTATCTTAATATTTGCTAACGACCACCATCCCTCAAATCCAACAATTTGCTTGCGTCATCCATCCCACCTGTGTTTTATTTCAACTCCAGCTAAACTCGCTCTACAATATATAATGGGTTAAAACCCATTAATCTAAAATATCACTCAGCTGATGAGTGACTATTGTAATTTAATAAAAAATCTTGAGTTAAAGTTTTAAATATGTAGTTACATTAAAATTTAATAAGAAGAGTTTTGTTAAATTATCTTTTTAAACTCGAATCTAAATTGATTTTATATCCAACAAATATGAAAATATTTAATGATATGATAAAAAGAAATATTAAAATTTAAATCTTATTAAGATATTGTTAATCGCGTTAGTTGAAGTTACATAATTTTAATAGCTGTCATGCCTTTCAAGCTCTTTAAATATGTTAAAATTGTTTTGTTTAGATACCTTCATCAACCTAAATGTAACATCAACTTTTGGCTAAAGAAGTAAGAATATAACATCTTAATTTAGATGGAAAATATTGATGAGTTGTTAAAGTACAATGAATCAACATTAAAATTTATATCTTTAATTGAGTATGATATTAGTTTTTTTATTACTTTGATATCAAAAAATGGGATTTTGCTTCTTTTTTTTTTTTTATCTTGTAAGACCTAATTAACATAGTTTTAGTATTATTGTTTTCTAAAACCAACTCAACGTGTTATGTTCTTTTTGGTACAAATGTGTTGTAATAATAACTATCCTAAAAAAGGAATCCATTCCTTTTCTTCTTTACCCTACATTTTAAATGGTTGCGATGAACCCACGTGGCATATTTCTATATTGATGGTCCGCAATAAATATGCTACTAGTAATTCATATAAAGGTGGCAACAATGGATTCGAAGTCAGCGAGAGGAAAAGCTAGATGCTTTTTATCACAAGAAATTTCAATATGTATTCAATTTTTATAGCGTCATATAATAAATTAATTATTTATAATTTGCAATGCATATAATTTTTTAAATCAAATAATATTTTATAATCTTTTAATTTATATTTAAAATATTTTCTTATGAAATAATTCAATTTGAAGTTAGTCAAAAAAATTTTTTTTTCTCATTTATCACATTGGAAAATTGGTAAAGATTATTGTAGGTGGAGCGATGGGTTACGTAATTTTACTCCATTCGTCCCCCACAATGAGATTTTTCATTTTTTTCTAAAAACACAGCCACCAAAAAGATGAACAATATTCATTTGAAAGATGCAACAAAACAAATACTATTGTATTAGTAAAATAATTTATTTTCTTCTAATTCTCGAAATTTGAATTTTCTCAATATATTTTTAAAATAATTTTTTCATTATATAAAATGTATTTTCATACCCATTATCAAATTGTCATAAATTTTATTCTGGCCAATGAAAAATAAATCAACAGTCAATCAATATATAATAATCATTTTAAAAAATATATTTATGATAATAATTTATTATTTATTATATATTTAATTATATAATAAGTGAGTGATTAGTAGTTATATAATATTAATATGTTATATTATTTAATTAAAAATCAAGAGATTAAAAATTGACTATAAAATATTAATTAAAATTATATAAAGTATGAAAGAAAAAAAGACATAATTTTTTTTTTACAAAAAAGGGTCATAGTAAAGGAAAAAATTGAAAAGAAAAAAACTTATAATGTAAGGTAACTCGAATTAAAATTATAGATGCATGGTCCACAACGTTTGACTTTTTATAAAATAAGCAATCCATATCTGAAATTCAAAATGGCAAGTAATTATTAAAAAAAATTATTTGAGGCTTAGTTTTTTTTTTTTTTTTTCGAAGATTTTTTTTTATATTTTTTGATATTTTATGTGTTTAGAAAAATTAGTGAATAAAAATATTTTTGTGGTCAATAAAAAATTAAGTTTTTTTAATAAATTCATTTAAATGAAAAATAAATCATAAAAATATATGTATTTATCATTATCGATCATCATTGATTATCAATATTTAACACCAATTGTCACTTATTGATGGTGATAACTGGTGATCTAAGATATCCATAAATTTTATATTTTTAATATAATTTTTTATATTAAATAATAAAAAATATAAACATAAAATGTTTGTCATTTAAAATTTTTCATAATCTTATAAATAAAAATTAATATTTTATAATGTATTTTAAATATTATTAAAAAATATTTTTTAAAAAGATATTTTTTTTATAAATTATTTTTTGCAAAATAAAACCGCTTGAATTGAAATGGACTATTTCCAGGGTGATTTCCTATCAATGTAAGACGTGTGGCTGTAAGTGATGGAATGGTCCAAATCCAACTAGCACACTTTTAATGGCTCTTTTAGGACGGGGCGCTCATGTGCACCCTTGACTGTTTGCCTAAAAATAGCAAATGGAATCACGGCCTTTGTTAATAAAGTCCCTCGTTATTTTAGGTCAGCTTGGCTTAGCTGCAGCCACATTTTTTTATTCCTTTTAGAAGATAATAGAGAAGTGAGAATCTGATAAAGCTAAAGCCCCCCTAAAGTTTAACCAAAGGCAGGAACTTCCCCCCACTTCCATGGGATTTAATAAGATGCCTTTCTCATCCAAAATATTTCCATCTTTATGCAAAACGTAAAGGACAGTGACATATAATCAGATATTTAATTGGAACAACTTTAATTCTTTTGATGCCTTCTGTTTCTAAATAAAATTGTAATGCTTAGCATGTTCTAAGATTATTTCTTATAATTTAATCTTATCATTGCCATATCATGAGCGAATTTTTATTCATTTATAAAAGTTCTTCTATAAAGTGTTTGTTTTATAAAAAAATTTTATGTTTATCAAAACTATAAATATTCTTGAATATCATGGAAGGTCCCTATTCTATATAAACTGAATTTTTAATCGATATCCAACTATGCTACTAAATGCGAGAGTGATAAATAAAAAGCAATATTCCCTATTTTATATAAACTTGATTTTTAATTGATATCTAACTGTGATACCAAAGTGTTTGTTTTAGAAGTACTTTGTTAAGTTCACCTTTTTTGTTTTTTTTTTGTGGCTTTTGCTCTTCATTTTATTAAAAAAAAAAATTGAAAAGTGAACATATTGAAAAAATTTGTTTTATAGTAAAAATCATTTAAATTATTTTTGAGGATGAAAGTAAATTATGGAAATTAAACCCACGTTGGGAAGAGAATTACTAGGAGATGGAGGTCCATGCAATAAATGACAAAATAACACAGCCAGCTTGCTGTCATTCAATTGCAGCAAAAAGATATAAAAACGATTACAAAATGGAAGCACTCACTTTTACAAGGGAATAAGACAGCCAACATCTTTTAATTTATTTCATTATAAAGTTAATAGTGGTTTTTTTAAAAAAAAAATAGAAAACTCCTACTTTATTAGCGGAGCCGAGAAGGGGTAGCTTAGCCGGCTACGGAACGTCGTCGTCTTTATGTTTGTCTCTTGTTGTATAATAAAGTATATTGGTTTGGTGGTGGAGAGGCGTATCGTCCACATGTGCGCAAAAACTGTTTGGTGGCCACAACAATGAACCACGACAGGTCCCACACACCTTCCTTTCGTCGCCTATCAGCCAACGAAAGAGGCGCTTTAGATGGACCCTACCCTCAAATAAAAAAGTAAAACGAGCGAACCTCACTTTGATAATGGGATCTGGACCCACACACCATGGCATATTCTCTTGGTCGTAGATGTAATAAGTTGCCATTGCATTTGCATTTGCCTTTGCCTACTTCCACGTCCCCCATTGACACAATTGCCCCCCTTCTACTTTCTCTTTTTCTTTTCCTTTTTTTTTTAGTTTTATTTCCCTGAAATTTGCTTGATTAATCTTAAAACTATATATATATATATATAGTGTAAAAATATAAGTCAAATGAAATTATTTATCTTGAATTAGCCATCAACTTTCAATTAAATTGTATTTTTTTGACTTATAACAATTCCATAAACTACTTAAAGAGTGTGTTAATTCAACATTTAGAATTCACAATTAGCCATATATTTCCTATCATTTAATTGCTACATCTTTTGATAGTATAAAATAAAATGAGCAACCGTTTGGAGCTATATTGACCTGAGTTCATCACATGATACTATAGACTTACTTTTAGCTAATGATTTTGAAATAATTAGAAACTGACATTTAAAAATAGGAAATTACAACACATGGTTAGATGGTTCATAATCTAATACGGTGAACTCAATCTATATAAGAAAATTTATACTGTTAGTACTGTAAAAAGAAATGAAGAAAAGTGAAATTTGGACTAGTTCAAATTTAGTTTATTTACTAAATAAGTTTAAAATATACACTTGAATTTATTTTATTTATTAAAACAGATGAGTCAAGCTAAACATGATCTTACTTAAATCTTTTTCAATATTATTAAATTATAATTAAAATTGTTCATAAAGTTATTAAATGATAATGAATGTTTACATATTTTAATATATTAAGTAATATTTATTATTATTTTAGTAATTATTATATAATAAAATATATAATGTATTATTATGTACGTTATAAATTTGAAGATACTAATACCAAAGAAGATTCTTATTCAAAATTTGATTTATTTACTAAATAAATTATAAATTAAAATTATTCATTCGCAAACATCGACAATATTTTAGCTATCATCAATTCAAATCATCCGGCCTTCCTGTAAACTGCTTGATTATATAGAATAAAATGAAGAAATGTGGGACCAACAAAAATGCCATGCAGTTCTTGGCAATATATGCGTAGGTTAATTCAAATCCTGGCTCGGTTTTGAGTATTAAAATGTATACCTGATAATTTGTGTCTTGAAAATCGAATCAGACCAACTGGCTGAATCGGCAAAATTAAAAATTGGATCAATAATTGATTTGATTAGATTCAGTTTAATTTTCAAGGTAATTTTTATATTTTTAAGTATTATAAATATATTTTATTTTTAGAATTTTTAGTAATCTTTTTAAATTTATTTGTCATTAGACTAATTGAATTGGACTCTTTAGATTAATCGGATTGATCGACCTGCAAACCAATTAACTGACTAATTTACCGACAGATTCAGTTTTAAAAACATTGCTAATAATGCTGCCAAGTTTTGGTTGTTTGTGAACTACACATTAATTTTACAAGCGTGCTTTTCTAGCACATGTAATACATGCACAACCATAATTAATTAGTTTCTCTTTAATTATCATGCATAAATTTTCTGAGAATAATCATTATTCATAATTGATTAGTTTTGACCTTAATTAATAAAATTAATTGCACAGTATTGGAGTAAAACTTTTTAAACAAATGATCCGGATCGACATGCATAAACAAATTTAGATTATGAGTTTATATATTATCAGGAAATTAGCAAAATTAATAAATTCAACAATATTTATATCAATACTTAACATATTTTAATTATGTAACACTGGTCACCATATATAAAAATCTTTTTTTGGTTTTTTTTGTTATTATTGACTATTTTTCTTTATTGTCGATGGTCATCATCAACGGTAACTGACTTCATCTCTTTACTCTCTATCATTTTTTTAACTTTTTTCTTTTATAATTTTCTCAGTTACAATAAATAATCAAATTATTATTTTATTTTATTTGTATTAGTTGACTAAAGTTTATAGATTTTCATTTTATTGTCATTGTGTTAAATGCAATTAATGTGTTGTATACAATCGTTTTGTTAACACAATCAATAAAAATCAAAAAATAAATTCATATTTATAATAAGATTTATATATATTTATTGAATATAATTAATATTATTTATCTGTTACATATTATACTTATTAATTTTTATTAATGAAATATTCTTTTTATTTATGAAAGAAACATATTTTATTTATGTATGCGTTACATGTGATGTGACATTGTTACAAATATTTTTTGTTTTTTATTACTGTCCAATTTTCGAAAATTCTCAGGTTCCGATTAAATAGAATTTGAGTTGAAAAAATTCTCTCCATATTAATTTTCTCCAATGCTGTCACGAATTCTTAGCACATGAAAGTGTATTTCTTATATCACTATTCTTTTATAAATAGATTAGAAATTGGGGCATATCAATGAATTCACAACATATCTCATTTTCCTTGAGATTATATAGATAACAAAGTGAAAGGAATTACTTGCTTTATCCTATGTTTGGAAAAAGAAATAATAAAAAGAAAAAAAAATAAAGAGAAGAAAGTGAGAAGAAATAATATATTTTTTATTTATTAAATGAGAGCAAATTTTATTGTTTCCTAAAGTGGAATGACTAAGAATAGTGAGCGTAAAAAATTTTATTTTCTTTTTTATTTATTTTTTCTCTATTTTCTCTTCATTTTTAATTAGGAAAAAAGAAATTCACTATCATTTTCTCCTAGTTTTGCTTTCGGTTAAGGATGAAATATATGTGGTTGAATTTAGATGTTATCATCAATAATAATGGAAACAGTTATGTAAGACCTTCATTCACTATCATTTTCTTGCTTTTTGCATCATTTTTTTGGTAGCAAGTTTCATGAGTGATGTGGTATTTGACTACTGGCTGTACCAGCTATATCTAGGTCCATGCTCTCTTTGCAATCATATTTGGTCTCGTTTAGAATAAGGATTAACTATAATTTTATCCCTATAATTTATTTTAATACTACTTCATCTTTTATTTTGCAAAATTAATTTAAATATCATTATATTTTGTTTCCATTAAATCTCAAGTCTTTATTAAAAAATTCCATACAATTGATATGAAAATATGAACTTACCCCTTGATCTCCTATCTCTCATCTCTCTTTCATTTTTTTTTTTTTTCCTTTTCCTTAAATTTCCTCACTGTTACCATAATTTTAATTAAATTTGTGGCCTATGAAAAGAGTTTTATAGTTTTTTTATAGCTCTCATGGGATCTTCCTTTTGGTGCTACATATACAATCGATTCATCTAGGTCCACTGTGCAGGCGATTTAAGATTCATCCTCTACCCTTACTGTCGAATTTATCAAGGTTCAAGATAATTGTTGATGCCGGTAATGGGAACAATGAAACAAAGCTGGAACATGGCTAGGAAATTGAAACCAACAACAAAGAGATAGTAGTGGTGGCTATGGTTGGTATTGACGGAAGAGAGAGCAGAGACAAGGTGAAGATATCGATGAAAAGTTATGGTACCCTTACTCATCCACCAATTTGGTCAAGAATTTCCTTTACTTGAGCATCTCAGTATTTAAAAATTCTTATCCATTTTTACATGGATAATCATTATAACCAATGCAAATGAATTTCGGAGCACCATCTTCATTGCATGTTTTTATTTTTATTTTTTTTATTTTGTGTATCCTTGAAAATAATAAGGGAATAAAAAATAATTAAATTCAAAATTTTCTTTTTTTTAATTCATAGGTGGTTATGGTGTTAATAGAACTAAAATTAAAAGTTGAAGATGAGAGTATATTTGCGCATAAAATAATTTATTAACTTTTTATAGTTTGAATAGCAAAAAAAAAAAAAAAAAAAAAAAGCTTAAAAGTAACGGAAGCACTAATTAGTCTAATAATATAAAAGTACAAAGATATTTAAATTAATTTTTATAAAAAAGAGGGGCGAAATAGTATTTTATAATATATTATAGAGATTAAATTATAATTAAGTATTAAAATAAATCATGAAAGAAAAAAATAAATAGATCTGAAAATGATAAAATTATTAATAGAAATTTAATATTAGTATTAAATTAATTTTTTAAATGAAATAACTATTTTTTAAAATATAATCATTTCAAACTTGTTTATTCTTTTAAAGTAGCTTTGCCTTGAGAGTTTAGCGTTTAATTGGGTCATTTTATCCTCTCTTTGCTAAAAGAAATAAACTTTAGTTCTTCTTAATTTTTTACAAGCTGAATCTTAAGTTCTTGTTTAAGGGGACTTCCTTCTTTCTTGTTTTTAGCATTGGAGAATGGAGGGATAGGAATATATTTGCTAACATTCCATCTCTCTCATGGAAAATAATTTTTTAAAAATATATTCTTATATATTTTTTATATTTAACACATTTAAAAAAAGTATCCAACATAAAAAATTTTTAATCAATAAAATTAATTATTTTTAAAAATATTTTTTAAAAAATCATTTTTATATTTTAATAAATTTATCTAAATAAAAAATAAGTTATATAAACTCATATTTATTAATATATTTATTATCGTTAATCATGTTTAACCAATAACACCTATTGCTAATTGATAATATTTTTATTTATTTTTTACATTAAAAAATAAATAATATAAATATAATGTATTTATAATTTAAATTTTATAATAAAATTTAAAATTAATATTTTAAATATACTATAAACATTGTAAATATCCTTTTTAGAAATATGTTTTATAAATAAATTATTTTTATAAAACAAGTGAACTAATTTACACAAAACAAATTCTAATTATGATTGGTCTTGAACACGTGAAGTAACACAACAAATTAACATATTTCTATATATTTATAAATATTTTTTAAAATATTTTAAAATAAAAAAAAACAACATTACTATACGAGTAAATTTATCAAATATTAAATGCGGAGTGTGAATAATTTCATTAATGTGTTATTATTAATTAAGACTTAATATTCAAATTTACAGCTTTGAGAATACCTAAATATCATTTCCTATAATTACACTCGAGTTTCTTTATATTTTAAATCTTACCAAATTACTTCATTTAGTATACCAAATTGATAATGAGATATTAGTATATTGAAATTATGTGATATTTTCTGTTATTTTTATACATCATAAGATTAAACAATTTGCACTTACTTTCTCTCTCTTTGTTTTTTTAAAAAAGTTCCATTGGTGGTTATTAATTTTGATGAGTGTAAACATAACCTAAATGAGTAAAGTTGAAAATGAAGGTATATTGGGTATAAAAAAATTTTGTTGACTTTTTTATTTAACTAATAGAAAAAGGTTTAACATATATTACCAATACATGTTATTTTACCATATATTACCAATCTTTGAAAATATTATTTATATATATATATATATATATTAAAAATGTGAAAGAAATAAAATTATTATTAGCAAATAAACTTTGGATTTCTTGTATTATTAAATAAATATTTCACTCTATCCTCAAATTATTAATTTAATAATTTTATTTTTATATTTAAAATGAATATATTATAATTTTGCGGGACACATATATAAGTTGACAAAATATCCAACGCATGAAAGATTTACTTGAAATTAGAGGGAGTCAGAAAGTAATTAGCTAACAGTGATATGAAAAGGATGGATCGCATACATACGGGACACGTTAGCTGTCCCTAGTCTTTGAAATTTCTATCAGAAGAAAAATCAAATACATACAAAAGTAGCCAGAAACTCACATCTAGAAGGTTTCGTTAAAGAAACATCATCATTACGAATATTAATTCTCTCTCAATTCATGAAATAATTGAATTATTTTCGACTAATACGCTCCATATTAAGATTTCGGTCTTTTGCTATCGACTGTTTAATAACATCCAAGGTGGTACCCCCTACAGGGTTATTTTGGTCAGGTCGCTCAAACTCTCCTAGTCTCAGGTCAGGTCTTAATGCTCCTCCCAAGGAACCTAACCAATCCTTTGATCTTTTCTAGCCAACCAACTAACCAAGTGCCACGTCACATCCTTTCTTAAACTGACACGTCATCCCCTGCGCCCGCTCCTGTACGGAGCTACCATAAGCCATACGCCCCATTCCCTCCCTTCATCAAATATATACTCTCCCCAGTTCATCAACCTAAAAAATCATTCGCTTGGCCTTTACCTCTCTTCCCTGATATTTTCAACCCAGTTCTCGGCCGGCAGGCTATAGTCTAGGATATCACGGCGTTTAAAGAATACACCTTTACATTTCGTGTGAAGAGGCATTAATTAGTTGTGAGTTAGTTAGTAATTACGTACCTGTGATGCCTATGGCGGCTGGGCTAGCATCGCCTGCGGATCGAGCTCCTCCAGTGGGGCCCACCATAGTGAACGCACAGATGCAGACGCCACCTCCGCCCACGATGATGGTGGCGGCAGCTGACGCTTTTGCCAAGGACGCCATTCTCTCCTGGTTCCGTGGGGAATTCGCGGCGGCCAACGCGATAATTGACGAGCTGTGTAGTCACCTGGCGCAGCTCAGCGGAGGAGCAGGAGGATCGGAGTACGAGGCGGTATTCGTTGCTATACATCGGAGGAGGCTGAACTGGATCCCGGTGCTCCAGATGCAGAAATACCACTCGATTGGTGACGTGGCGGTCGAGTTGAGGCGTGTTGCCGAAAGGAAATTAATATTGGACGAGAAGAAATGTGACAGCCAAAAAAAGGTTGATGAGGTAGCGGTAGTGAAGGAGGAGGAAGAAAAAGTTGACGAGCAAGCACCGCAAAGTGCAGGAAATGGTGGCGTTAATGACAGAGCCGATGGCGGCGAGGTTGTTGACGAGGAGGATTCGCCTGATAGTGATATTACTGATTCAGGTAAGTATAATCTTAACCACCTGTTTTCATGGAAAAGGAACGTCTTTTTTGTCTTCTCTTGGTTTAGTTCGAATGCAAATTTAGGCTTTTCTACGATTTTGTGTTTCTTCTTGGAATTTGTGACTCAGGATATCTCTTCGCTCACTACTACTCAATTTACTGCAATTCTTCAAAATCATGTACAGAAATCAATTTTGTTTTCTAATGAATTATTTCCCGAAGAACTGGAATAATCTATCTGTTTTTTTTTTTTGGGTGATCTAAAATAAAACCGAAGAACTGCAATAATCTCTGTTTTTTTTTTTTTTGGGTGATCTAAAATAAACATTTGGAATGAAATAAAAATAAATGGTATGCTTTCATCCTTGGCAGCGTTAAGTTTAATTGTTAGTGTTTGGTAGATGAGAAAATAAAATCTCTAAAGTGAATTATATGCACATATAAAAGAACTACTATTATTTTTGTTTTCTCCGTTTTCGCAGGAATCAATCAGAAACATGTTTTTCTCCATCAGATCCGAGATTCAAACTGAACTTTGCAAATTTCTCACTTTGAATTCAGCGTTCCGTAGATACTGTCAAATGCCGTTTTAATTTAGTTTACTTTTTTTTTTACAAAAAAGGCTTTTCCAGAAATCCATTTTCGCTTTTTATTTGCTGTAGAAATTAAAAATTAGTTTTCTAAATATTTTTATGGGAAAAAGGAAAAAAATGATCGAAAAGTAATAACTATATGACGTGGCTGATATTTTTGTGGAGGTTTTAGAGGGGTTTGAGTGTTTCGAGGTGAGGGAAGGACTTGTCTGCATCCGGTGTTACAGTTAGTTTGAGGAGTAGCGTATAACCTTCACCTTCGACGCAACTACTTGGAGATCTATGCAATGATTTTATTACAGGCGGCTTGTCATGGAACCGCCTGATCTGAAATTTTGACATCATAATGATATGTGAAGAGTCCACGTGGTGTAAGTGGTTGAGGTTTGACAAACCCTTTGGGTTGCTAATTCCAAAGTATAATTAGGACTCGGGAGCCTTTGATTTGACTGGGCCGAGTTTGCGGGTCAACTCAGTAGTGTTGGGTGGGCGATCCAATAATTGTAGACAAAAAATTAACAGTGGAGTAGAGTCTTATAGCCGGATAAGCCGATTCAAGATTCGAATCTTTAATTTAGACAAGTGCAGAAGTGCCTTTTATTTTTATTTTTGTATCTTTGTTGGTTTATTTGATACAAATTGGAAAGTGACAGGCTTTGTCACAAATGCGACAAACCTTTCAATTTTCCCAAACACTAGGGATGGAAAAAGAAATGGCAGCTCCAGGCTGTACCATGTAAGAAACGTCAATGTGTGATCATCAAATAGTAAATATGATGATAAGTAAGACAATGGAACAGCTACATTAAATAATAATAATAATAATAATAGGAGATTAATGCAACTAACATTTGAGATGGAACTAACCTGCTAGAATTAGTACGTGATTCCTGTGGGCTGTTTTGTATTCTCGAATTTTTTGAGCCCACTAATAATTGCTTG
Organism: Omphalea diandra; assembly: GCA_949677035.1. Classification (NCBI taxonomy): domain Eukaryota; kingdom Viridiplantae; phylum Streptophyta; class Magnoliopsida; order Malpighiales; family Euphorbiaceae; genus Omphalea; species Omphalea diandra. The sequence continues at coordinate 8,176 of CATIWR010209935.1, read as the reverse complement.
AGTTGTAAATAGTTAATCAAGATATGCATGCTCATCTTTGTTTTGATTGGAGATCTTTTTTGTTTTATTTATATATTGAAAGTCCGTCTTAAAAAATGAAAAATCAACATAATTAATGCAGTACCAGTGGTATAAAAGATTTCCAAGATAAATTTGATCAACAAAGATATAAGAAAATTCTTTACAGCATGCTTAGGCTGGTTTTCCCCCATTTTAATTGGCTATTTCCTTTCTGATTTCTAATAAATCTCAATGGTCTTGTGAGCCCTGATTTTTATGTAGCTCTGGTCTATATAATGAGATTTTGTAGTATTACACTATCGGAGGAATTTCTCTCATAAGTCTTAAAATGAATTTTTGAGTTGGGTAGTGAAAGCCTTGCTATGAATTTTAAGTACTTTAGGGTCCTCTTGCTTTCCAAATTCCAACTGGTGCCAATCAACCATAGAGGTTCATAAATTATGCGGTTACTTATGATTCTAAATGAATACTAGTAACCTGAGTCTCTATATTGGTAAGCATGATCACAATGTTGTATCAACATAGTTCTGCTTCCATTATTAAGCCCAAGTAGTGTGTTGTAATCCAGAAGTGTGATTTTCTGTTTATTTTTAATGAAACAATATAAATGTGTGATTGATAGTCTAATTTGATATTTAATAATATAGGATTTGATACTATGGCATTGGTGGCTCCATTTCATTCCTTATGTTTGGGAATGCAGGATCTCAAGAGGTGCAGCCCATTAATGAGAGCATTGACATATGTTCCGATCATGAAGAATGCGATGTGCGCCGTGATCAAATCAAGTTGACAAAAGGATTCACAGCCAAGGAACAAGTGAAAGGGCACATGGCGAGTTCTTTAATTCAAAATTTAAATCCTTGTTTCCTTAGAGAGGATGGGATTCAGAAGTAGATATCCCTATTGTATATGCTGTTAAAAAAAAGCAGCCAGCTCTTACTGATTCAGAGATTACAACTGGCAGGTGAATGTTGTGAAAGGTTTAAAGTTGTATGAGGACGTATTCACTTTGTCTGAGCTATCTAAGTTGACTGATTTCGTTAATGAACTCCGACTTGCTGGTCAGAGTGGGGAACTTGCAGGTGACTTTTCTGTTTTTCATACTTGTGTAATTAAGCCCCCTTCAGAATCTTTAAATGAAATTTAAAGTGGTAGCCGCTTAATCTATGTTTCATACATAATTAGTCATTCGTTTTTCCACCATGACCGTGTTAAACTATGAAGCACTGACACTTTAATGTTAGTTATGTGTCTGTGTCATGTCTGACACTTTGCTAACATCATACTGGGTACAAAGTTAATGTCTCTGTATTGTAGTGTGTTGATGTCTCTGCAATATTGATGTTAAACTGCATCCCGGTTTACACAAGATGTGTTCTAAAACGTAAAAATCCATCCCAGTTCAATTAGGAATGAAGGACCTTACTGACAGTCAAATCAACTCGCCAGTCTCGGAGTTAAGACTGGTGAAGTTAGCATTTGGCATTGCCTGTTATTTTGTAAACAGTTTCATTTCATTAGTATTTGTTTTTACTGTTACCATATTTGATCTTAATATGTTTGTTACTGATACAAAGGACTTGAAGGCACTTTTGTCGACACAATTGTGACATTTCCATTGCATGTTACAGTTGAATTTGCCTCTCTGCTTCCTTCTTAACATGCTGCTTGTTTAAAATGCAATTCAAGTGTGGAAAAACTTGTTTATGCTTATAATCAAACTTCACATCTATTCGTAGGCCAAACAAATCTTTTTCTCTTGGAAACTAAATATATGTAAATGTTGAATGTAGGCGAGACCTTTATTTTATTCAACAAGCAGATGAAGGGAAACAAGAGAGAGTTGATTCAGCTTGGCATTCCAATTTTTGGACACATAAAAGAGGAAGAAGCTGCAAGTAACAACCAAACAAGTAAGTACCATCTTATCATGTTCTACCAACTCAAATTTGTAATTTGTGCTTCTGTTCTTTTCTCCTCTTTTCCTTTTCGGTGGCAAAATTACTAAATTGTAATAATCTTACTTCAGTTATATAGGCATTTAATAATGACTCGTCAATTTTATCAGGTAATATAGAACCTATTCCGGCTTTCCTTCAAAGCGTCATTGATCACCTGGTTCAGTGGCAACTAATACCAGAATACAAAAAACCAAATGGTTGCATCATTCATTTCTTTGATGAGGTATTCTATATTCTGATAAATCTTTGTGTTCTCTATTTATTGTTAAGTAGACAGATCATATATAGGAAGATACCTCAAACCTTTTGATTTGGTGAATTTGTTTTTTGAATATTTAATTTATTGTTCAGAAAAAAAAGGCGAAGTTTGTTTAATTTATTGTTCAAAAAAAAAAAAAAAAAGAAAAAGAATAATAGGGGAAGTTCAATGTTTATGTTTTCGGATGCAGGAGGAGTATTCACAGCCTTTTCAGAAACCACCGCATCTGGAACAACCAGTCTCTACCCTTCTTCTATCTGAATCAACAATGGCTTTCGGACGTACTCTAGTGAGTGACAGTGAAGGGAAATATAGAGGTCCACTCATGCTTTCATTGAGAGAAGGGTACACTAAAATTCTTTATTTTTGTTTTTTGCAGATTGGTCTGTTATATTGTTTCAATCCCATTATGGTAGAGTGAAAAGAAATCGGTAGAGATGGGGGAATGAATTAAAGTGACAAGAGTGAGATAAACAATTCAAATCCTAGAATTTCTAGTGACAGAACCATCTAAGAGCGAAGCAACATCCTATGATTTTACTGTAGTTGTACGCCTTTTATACCTAGTAGTAGCACTTCTTGCTGAACGTGAACTGAGGGGCTAAGCTGGCACTGCATGTACTTCATTTTCATTTTCTTTAAAGGCCTGCATTTTGTGCTCATCTTTCACTGAATCTTTTTTAGCTGAAAATTTTTCTGAATTGCGAAAAGTTTATTTAGCATTGCAACTTCTAGGGTACAAATTGGTTTTTACTTGATTTTGGAATGTTGCAGGTCCCTTTTAGTAATGAGAGGAAACAGTGCTGACATGGCAAGGCATGTCATGTGCCCCTCGCCAAGCACAAGGATCAGCCTCACATTCTTCAGAGTGCGTCCGGATGCCAACCAAGGCCAGTCACCACCAACTAGTCCCATGGCTGATGCCATGACCCTATGGCAACCCAGCATGCCAAACCCTTATGCAGTACCTAATGGAGCTCTTGTAGGATACGATGGAATGGATATGATGCCCAAATGGGGAGTCCTGCGAACCCCAGTGGTCATGCTAGCTCCAGTGCGCCCTATGGTGTTGAGTCCAAAAGGGATGCCTCAAGGTGGTACTGGTGTCTTCTTGCCCTGGACTGTCGGATCAAGAAAACCTGCAAAGCATCTTCCACCTCGTGCACAAAAAAGGCGCTTTCTCACATTACCTCCTTCCAATGGAACACATGTAGCAGATTCTGCTTCTGAAACAAGTGTCAGCAGTGGAGGAAAATAGGCGTGGTGTTAGACTGAGGCAGCCCTGAGGCCTAAGCAATACAAGTGATGATGATAGGTACCAAACAAGTACTTCTTGCTATGAAGGAGTTTTGCTTCTTGTACAAACAAGGCCTTAATGCTGCTAAACGAGTTTGTTGTTTGAGTTCATTTCCTCCTTTTTCCCCTTAGCAAGATTAGGTTCTAGTGTTGGTCATTACACAATGCTCCGATGCCGATCATGTAGACCTTTAGAGGTAGTTGAGTTTTAAGTCTGCAGAGTGTGAGTTAGCTCTTGTAGAAGGCAGAATTTTGTATTTGCAAGTTATTCATACTTAAATCTATCTCACAGAAATGATTTGCGTCCTTGCTGGATGTCTTTGATTCCTTGTTTCTCTGTTAGGAAATGTGAACCAGTGTGAATGGCAGATTCAGCGAGTTCCGACTTCTTAGTTCTCACGGTGCAGAATTTGGTTTGCTTCTACCCCCTTTTGCTTGAATGATTGTTCTTGTACTTCTATTTTGTGGCATAACTCAATGTTCAATCGGTTGCAAGTTCTTTCTTGTGGAAAGTTTGGTTTTCCTTCTCTACCATCATCAGATATGAAGCAAATGCTGATGACATGGGTAACCTCCTGGAGTTCAGATAGGCTATAGGCAAAATTGCAGATGACGGATGTCATCTCTCAGCAGAAAGATGCTGTAATTTGCAGAAGACCCCTTATTAGGAGTCATCAAATATAGTTGGATTCTTTCCAACATAACCTCCTGGAGTTCATGAAGGCTATTCCTGATGCTCAAACGTCATCCAAGCTATAAAGCACAATACGTATACAGGTTCTTCCGATATGGATATGAGCACAAGAAATGACGCTTTCTAAAAAAGTGAGATATTGGTATGGCGAGAACACCGAGGATTTTACACACACACACACACTCATATACATATATATTCAAGCAATAGGCATAGAGCTGTTAAAGTAACAAGGATGAAGCGGCTAGGATTTCACAGCAGAGACAAAAAACTAAAACGGGAGAATAAGGAAAGAAAAAAAACAAAGCCGCCAAATGACTAGAGTTTTCACAATATTAATAAGTTCTGTTTTTCATTATTTTATCCAATATTTTTAGGGTAATTTTGAAAAAGACCCATTTTTTCAAATTTGATTCAAAATTTTAATTTTTTCAAAATTTCATGTCACTGGGATGTACCAGCATGTCTCCAGCATCCAAGAGCCTTGTAAGAAACCTAGGATTCCCAGATTCTTACCTACGATGCCTGATTTCATTGTCTTCAAATCCATCATATGAACTTGCCACCAGCGGAGTAGCGGACTTGTACCACACACAGCAAATAATCTTAGTATCTTGTAATACCTCGAATTGCTTATATAATCTCAAGGCCACCTCTAGTTTGTTAAATTGAGTTCAACTCTTGTTTTCTTTGTATTGAAACTTAATTATCCTTCCCTAATAATTCAATCAAAGATTGCCATTCTTGTATTGCTGCAACTCCTTCACTAACGTTAAAAGAAAAGCTATCCATCGCATTCAACCAAAATAGTCCTCTCTGTGAGGAGAAAAGGAAGAAAAGCAGAGAGTAGAAGAGAGCAGCAACATTATGGGATTTTAATGATATCTCATACGATAACCATGTGCTCAATTTCATTATATCTTTGATAAGCAGAAACACAAGCTATCTACCAAAACACACATCTCCTCACCATTCAACTGCTACACAGCAGCACTAAAAACTGTATGCCATCCATCAAGGATACCTTTCTCTTACTATGCATCCATCAGCTGAATTATTGGCCACAAATATGCAAGTTCCAAATCCCAGATCACCAAATTCTCCCACCTGCACATTTGTTGAAATAGCTGCTAGCTACAAAGTAACCCTCCCCAAATTTTGAGCTTAAGATTACGAGTTGTAGAAAAAATGCAAGCTCCAAGAACTTAGGTTATCATGAGTGCCCACGACTGCTATTGCAAAGCAAGCATGGAAAACAAACAAAACTATAGAGATGTACTGAAAACAAATTAATGAAGGGAGATGTTATTATAAACACATTTGTTTCAAGTAAAACAATCACAGAGAATACTCAACATTATAAAGGTACGACGAGCCCAAGAGATTAGAAAAAAAAACCTACTTACATAAAACAAATGAGGAGGTAAATCAGATGACGTTCAAGTCATAAACATGACAACTGCTTCAAGCTTTAACCGGTTCATCATCATCTTCAATATCCCAACTCAGATCCTCATCTTCCTCTGCAGCAATCAACCGCTTCCGCAAATCACCCTTGTTTGAACTTCCAATATGACTCACTTTTTTCTCATCAATACTGCTCAGATCCTCAATCTCATCCCACCCAAGATCGTCCTCCTCTTGCATTGATGGGTGGCTTGATATAACCGAAACATCACTATCCTTAGAAGACTCCCCATTCCACACCTTCCCCTCCAACACCACTTTCTCATCAGCCTTTTGCACAGTCTCTTCCTGACTCGGCCCCTTCTCTCCCCTTGAATCCTTAGCAGCAATTTCCTCCTCTTCCTCCTCCTTCACATTATATTCAGACTCTCTATCCGGCCCCGCCTCTGCCTTGTTAATTTCATCACTCTTCACAATTTGCTCATGCTGTTCATTGTCCTTGTCTTTCTCCTTCCCCTCATCCAAATCCTCATTTTCCTTCTTATCATCATCGTCGTCGTCATCAACATCCCAACTTAAATCCTCATCTTCCCTCGAAATCGCTCGCTTAACAAGATTAGCTCTCACATCCTGAGCTTGCTTCAACTTATAAACCCTATAATAATACCTACACCAAAATGTCTCCTCATCCACACTACCGGGCACAACCGTCTTAAATATACTCTCCACCGCGCCATTCTCCTCAATCAAGCTCTCAACTTCCTCTCTTTTCTCCTCCAACACAAACCCTAACTTCCACTTCCCATACTCATCCAAATCCTCAGGCTCCTCGCAGTACGTGCTCGCGTCACCCTGAATCGCGCACACCTGCGCGTCGAAACGACTGTAGGGTTTCGAATTCAAGCTCTGCTGACCAGTGATGGTTCTGTCGTTATTGTTATCAGATGAATCGGTTTCGTCATCAGCGGCCATGATTGCTTCCTTGCCCTGCGAAATGATCTGGGCAGTTCCTTTAAATACGGAGGTACCGAGCTTGTCAATTGCGTGGCCCACGGTCTCTAGCGATCCGTGGGCTACGTCAATCTCCATTTTTATGCCCGACCCGAATTCCTTGAGATCGCGGCGGTAGATTTCGATAACGGATTCGGATTTGGTTGTTAGGGTTTTGATAAGGCCACCGAAGGTCCATCTGGAGCCATCAGTGGCAGCATCGGTAGGGTTAGGAGGAGAAGTTGGATCTGAGTCAGATTGTGGTTGGTTATTGGAGGGGTTGGATTCGGGTTCTGGTTCGTCGGAGAACACTGATTTGAAGAAATTCATTTGGGACAAAGTCGAGTCGCTAGGTGTGGGATTTGACAGACACCTGTGTCAGCTCTGCTAGGTGCCCCTTTTAGCCAAAAAGATTTTTCAAAAAAAAAATAAAAAAAATATATATATATATATATACATATACACACACGCGCGCGCGTAACATTATTGTGTAAAATTCTAAAATCTCTTATATATTATCATAACATACTATTTTGTTTCTCAATATTTAGAAATATATTGCAAAATTTGTCTTTTGACATAATTAAAAGGTTTAATTATTGAAAAGTCATAAATTTTAATATATTTTTTAAATCTATCTCATATTTTATTTTTAATAAAAAATACCTAAATTTTAATTTTTTTCAAATCTATCCTTAAATCAATATTTGATTATTAAAAATAGAAAAAATATCATTTTGGTCCCTGAAATTTTATAAAAAGTTTGATTAGAGCCAAAAAAGAAAAATACTTAAAAAATTATATAAAATCTTATTTAACTAAAACTTTAACTAAATTGAATTTAATATATTTATTCTAAGTAATTAAAATATAAATTATTAAGATAAATAATTTATTATAAAAATTTATTATAAAATATTATTAATTCATAATTTAAAAAAAAAATTTACACCATCATAATTTTTTAAAATAATAAATAGTCATTACCTTTTTTATATATATATTAAATAGCTAGAACTTATTTTTTATAAAAAATAAATCACCTTTTTGTATTAATGAGTCAGATATAAATTTAATATAAATATATAACAGTTAAATCTTAAAAAATCAAATATAAATTAAATAAAAAAATATATAACATCTTATTTAATTTTTTATATAAATAATATTTTTTCACTTTTGTATAGTATCAGTGTTTTTATAATAATATAAAATTTATAAAATACTCTTTTATAAGTATATTATATAAATTGAATTCACTTTAATTTTTTGGGACCTGTTAATATGTTATTTTATATAAATATTTTATTTTATTATAAAATTTAATTAATTTAGACTTAATTAATTATCTATTCTCAAAATTTAAATATAATAAATTAACTTTTTATTTTATATAAAAAAGTATTTTATCTGATTTTTTTATTAAATAAAAATTAAATATATAATTATTGTGTACTTGCACTATTTTTATCTTATATATATATATATATATATATATATATATATATATATATATATATATATATATATAAAAAATATTAAATT
>CATIWR010209929.1:0-12199 GCA_949677035.1 Omphalea diandra | reverse complement strand
AAAATACCTAAATTAGCTCACTTATTTAATAAAAAATCTAATGGTTAAAATTCAATGATATAGATCTAATGGTTAAGATTATAAAATAGAATAGCATTCTAAAATGACCTAATCATGTTTTAGAGTATTCTTCTTCTTATCTTGTCTTGATTTATTATGTGTCATTTCCATTTTGTTTCAAACTAGGCCAAGTTGCAAATAAAATGACTAAAAGGGAGCAAGCCAAGTTGACAAACAGTCATGATGAAGGGACAATATCTTAACAACCATGCTGGATTTGACAAAAATATTTCACAGGAATGTAGAACATATATAAATATACAACTTTCAAGTTCAGACCATCATCAGATTCTAAATCTATGGCCATTAAATTCTTGGAAAACAGAATTAAAAGAAAGGTGAGGTTTCATCCGAACACAAGGTCAGTCCCAATCAATGAGCTATATCTCTTTCCACACAATAAATCAATCAAAACTGATTTATAGGTATTTAGAGGGGATATAAAGTTACAAATTTCATGTTTTTCACTTTATCAAAATCAAAACATAAGGACATCAAAATATAAGAAAATAGAAAGACTAAGGTTATTTCTGTTGGTTGTGAACCAGCCCTAATGAAGGAGTCATATCTCCTCACACACACAAAATCAAGCAAAAAGCTTCATATAAATTTATATGAGACATCAAGCTACAACTTTCATATTTTGCACTTTCCCTAATTCCTCTTTTAGGGTTATGAAATCGTGGGTACAAAATTTTGCTATAACAGCAAAATCAACACAATCAACTCTTGTTCTTTTAAATTTCAACTTCCATCTAAGAGTTTTATCTCAAATACTCCATAATTCTCACTAACCATGCATGATTAACATGTCATGAGGGGTTAATTTCATGTTAAAAGAAGATAAATTAACTTACCTAATGTCCTAAAATTAGAAAACCTTAGGATTCTTTCCTAGGCAGCTCACTTTTCTTCTTCTTCTTCTTCTTCCTTTCTTTCTTTCTTCCTTAGCTCTCTCTTTCTTCTGTTGTACCTTACATCTAACCCCTTAATTCTGACCCTAAAGAGTTAAAAATTACACTTGTAAGCCTATTATAATAAGAAAAAATCATGGTGTTTCATTTCTATTGGTTGAAAGTTCACTTTTCCTCTTTCAATCCCTCTTCTTCACTCCTTAAGCACCTTCATCCATCTCCTAATCCTTTGATGCTACTTATACTTTTAAACAAGCTTTAAAATACCATTATTAATGATGCTATAACATGCACACAACATAAGATAATTTGCCATGCAACCATACAAGCATTACATATATGTTCAAGTGTCCCAAATGTAATGGTGCAAGTGTCATCATCATGTTTCTCCAGTTTACATGTCTAAACAACTATTTATCCAATGTATATATTCAAATCTAACATAATTAAAATGAATATAATTTGGGTTGAGGATGTTACATTATGAATGCTTGGTATGCAACTATGACATGATCCATGCAAGTGGACCTAGTGTTTATGCATGTTTTTCCTTCTATGGCAGCCAAAGCTTGCTACACTCTCACAACAATAATTCTAGACATACTTATCCAAATGGCTTGATTTATTTTTTTAAATAAACTAGACACATAATGATATAACATATTCAAATTTCAAGCCAATATAAGACACAAAATGGGGTGAATTTTTGAATTTTGCTCTATTTCAATGTCATCTCAGTCTGAGTAGGTTACATTCTTGGGTATATCTCAAATTGTACAAATCAAATTGCAAAACTGATTTACCTAAAGTTATAAAACACATAAAAAACATTGTTTATGTTTTACTCATTGTCTAATACAGTCTATAAAATTACCAAAATAAATGACCAATCTTAGGGTGAGTAGATTTTCAACATGGTGATAATCAGTCATAATGAAGGGGCAATATCTCAACAACCATACAAAATTTGGCAACAATATTTTACAGTCATGTAGATAATATATAAATATATAACTTTCAAGTTTAACACATCACCAAATTCGTAATCTATGGCTATCAAATTCTTGTAAAACAGAATTAAAAGACAGGTGAAGTTTCATCCTGGTACAAGGTCAGTCACTATTAATGAGCCATATCTCTTTCTACACAATAAATCAATCCAAACCACTTTACAAATATTTATAAGGGATATAAACATGTTTTACACTTTGTCAAAATTAGAACATAAGGCCATCAAAATATAAGAAAACATAAAGACTGAGGTGATTTCGGTTGGTTGTTAACCAGCCCTAATGAAGGTGCTATAACTCCTCATACACACCAAATTAAGAAAAACTGTTTCATATGCATTTAGATGAGGCATAAAGCTACAACTTTAATATTTTACACTTTCTCTAATTCCTTTTCTAGGGTTATGGAATCATGGGTACAAAATTATGCTCTAATAATAAAATCAATACAATCAGCTCTTGTTCTTTTGAATTTCAACTTCCATCTAAGAGTTTTACCTCAAATACTCCATAATTCTCACTAACCATGCATGATTAACATGTCATGAGGGGTTAATTTCATTTGAGAAGAAGGTAAATTAAATTACCTATTATCTGAGAACTAGAAAACCTTAGGTTTCCTCCTTAGGCAGCTCACTCTTCTTCTTCTTCTTCCCTTTCTTTCTTCCTTAGCTCTCTCTTTCTTCTATTGTACCTCACATCTAAGCTGTGTATTTTAGTCTTAAAGGGTAAAAAAATTCCACTTATAAACCTATTGTAACAAGACAAAATCATAGTGTTGCATTCATATTAGTTAGAAGTTCACTTTCCTCTTTTAGTCCCTTTTATTCACTCCTTAAGCACCTCCATCCATCTTCTAATTTATAGATGCTCTATATACTTTAAAATAAGCTTTATAACACCATTATTTATGATGCTATAACATGCACACAACATAAAATAATTTGCCATGGAACTATACAAACATTACATATATGTTCGAGTGTCTCGAATGCAATGGTGCATGTGTCATCATCGTGCTTATCCAATTTACGTATCTAAATGATCATTTATCCAATGCATATGTTCATGTGGGATTTCAAATCATTTATACAATGAATATGTTCATGTGATAATGCCAAAAAATGTGGATAGGGATGTTACAAAATCTCAACCTAATAATGCTCAGTCATAATATACTTATCATGTTAAGAAGATAGAGGAGATTTTTTATTTTTTCCTTAAAAAAGGTTTATCATTATTCCTATTCATCATATATTCCCTACGAATGAAGAAATCAATAGCAAGGAGTATTCTAAGTATCATAATTCATGAAATTATTCAACTAATGCCTAAGTATCATAATTCATGAAATTGTTTAACTAATGCCTATTGGACTTTGAAGAATGTAGTGCATGATAAGATTAACAAAAGGATCCTCAAATTCCTAAAAAGAAAGAGATAATGTTGATAGATAAGGATCCATTTTCACTAGTAGCATCCATTAATATTAAAGAAAGTCATAAAGATTAATCTAAAAAGGTGTTCCTTAAGGTTTGGTTGCCTAAATAGGTGTTAATTCAAGCTAAGCAAGAATAATAAAAGAGTTATTCAAACCAACAATAATATGTTATGCTAATCTAGATATGTAATTTCATAATCCTCATAAGGATAAGGTGAATTCTTAAAGGAAGTAACTGGACTTGTTACACCTTCTACTGTGGACTTAGGTTTGAAATGACATATTATTCACTATAAAACTGTTCACAACATTTTATAAGAACATAGAAGTGGAAGTTACAAAGAAAAAAAGTAGAGGTAAGTAGGAATGCAAATGTCAAATAGTAAACAAAGATGAACAAAAGTAAGTTTAGAAGGGAATTTATAGAAGATTAACTTGGCTAATCATCCAACAAGTTTGATTATAAGGTTTTCTATTCTAGATGACTTAATGTAAACATATCTTTAGAGCCTATTAAATATGTAGGTTAGGATGATAAATTTGTTATGAAGCCTTTTTGGTTGGTGATATGCATATTCCATTTGGGTGTATAATGGCTACTATTACATGGCCATCAACTTTCCCAAAGTATGAGGTTAAGGACATTTAAGGAGTAGAAGAACGTACTGAAAGGCAAGTTATATAAAGGGTAAGGAGCTTAAAGGTTTTTACAATAAAGTGGCTATCAACTCTTAAGCTGGATAAACCAAAAAAGGTGGTTTTTGATTAACCACCTAAGACATGTTAGGCTGTTGTATATTGTAGCTCATTTTAATGGTAGGCTACTCTAATAATCTTTATGAATATTGGTTTAATAGTTAATATTATCCCATTAAGGATGCTACATAATTTAGGAAAGTCCATTAAAGATTTAATTTACATAGAATTATTTATATCAACATTCATTAGTGAAGTTTTTGTTAGTTAAAATTACTGTAGGAAGTAATACTTTATTAATAACATTCTTTATGGTCAACTTGGTAGGTAATTATCAAGCTTTGCTAGGAAGGAATTGGATTCATTCTAATTCATATGTTCCATCCATATTACATCAGTTTCTACTATTTTAAAAGGGAGATGAAGTTTAAAAAACATAAGCAGATGGAAAACTCTTTCAGACATCCATAGATTTAGTTAAGGCTCGATATTAGGATGTTAATTTAAGGCCTACATAATTTGTAAGGAGAAATACATTTAGCAATCCTAAATCATTACCAACATAATAGAAAGGGTACTTGAGAAGTTCTTTGTTAGAAATAGGTAGTGAATATTCTTAAATCATTTATTATCATACCTTATAGGAGGTCTATAATTCAACAGTCATTAAGGAGGTTGATGATTAAGATTATAAAAGATATATATATGGCAGTTGTAGCCATAATTTTGAAAGCATATGGAATGAATTTTGGTGACTTTGAAGAAGTAAAATATAAATGGTATAAAGATGATCTTTAAGGAAGAGCAAGACCTAAAGTATGACTTAGAAGAAATTCAGATTGAGGATGTAGATCTAGCCCTGCCGATGCTAGATTACAAAAAAGTTAAAGTTTAAGAACTGATTGTGAAAGTGAATTTAAGACCTATAAAAGAGCCTAAAATTACTTTTATATGTAATATTCTTACTCCTTACACTAAAAAGCAAATTATTTAAACCTTTTAGGAGTTCAAGGATTATTTTACATGGAGTTTCAAAGAAATGTCAAGTTTAGATAGAAATTTGGTAGAGCACTACTTGTTGATTAAGAAAGAATATAAATCAATCAAAGAACCTCTAAAAAGGACGTTGAAAGAGGTAAATTTCAAGGTGAAAGAGCAAATTAAGAAGTTGAGGTAAGCAAGTTTCATTTGGCCGTACAAATATTCTATATGGCTGCCAAATGTGGTACTTATGGTAAAAAAGACTGGGAAATTGTAAATCTATGTAGATTTTAGAGAACTTAATACTGCCACTATTAAGGATATATATGCTATATTGATTATTGACACATTGATCAATGTTAAAATTGGCAACGAATTGTTATCTTTTATGAATTATTTATATAGCTACTATCATATATTTTTTGCCAAAGATGACTTCTATAAGGCAACTTTAAAATTTGATAGATCTAGTATTGAAAGAGTAGTTACAGTAGGAATTGCCATTACATTCCAATCAAATTCAACAACTTTCTTATCTCTTAATTTGGATTTTGAGTGCATTGATAATTAGATAAAATATAATATACTTATGTTGGATTAGAAATCCTTAAGGAGTTGGGTGTTAGGGAAGTGGTGATTATGATTGATTAAAATAATTGTTTAGTGAATACAAGTGTAGTAGCTTATCTTTAGCTTCTTATATCACTATTGTGGCATAATTAATTCAACGATTTAATGAAGTAGATTTTGAATGTGTGCTAAGGGAGTTAAACTGGGAAGCTGATGCATTGGATCAAGTTACATCTAGTTTAAGGTAATATGAAAAGTTAATTATGAGCATTAGATTTTAGATTGTTGGGGTTTGAGCCCAATGATGAGAACCTTATTGAACTCATCACCAAAAGGGTGAAGAAAACAATGCCTAAAAAGTGTAAAAACTTGATAGACCTTGAACAAAACCTACACCTACCTACATCTCAAACACACAATCTTAAAATTTCACAAATGGTATATACAAACAACTCAAATGTCCATTTAACCAACTTAGATGGTTGTATGGACAACCAGCTAAAAGTTAAGTAGCGAAAAGCTTTTAACATAGTGATCAAGTGGCCCAAATGGTTGTACAACCATGTAATTAGTTGTATATATAATCTCTTGGCTATATAGATAACTTCTAAATCATAAATTTTAGAATATTCAATCATCTTATCTATGGAGAAGGAATGAGAGAGGAGGATGCAATATGTGTTATGTATCACAGGTGCACCCTTTTTTCTCTAAAAGTACCCTACCTTTTAAGAGGAAGGGAAGGTCAATTTTTACCTAAAGAATTGCTGCCAAATTGAAAACCTAGAGCCATAGAGCCATAAACATATACCAATTTACATAAACTTTATAGCTATTCACATATACTTAAGGTTCAAGTAAAATGACTAAGGTTATCCTTCCATTGTATTAAGATCTTTTCACTTTAGAGAAGAATCACATCAGTTAAGGTGCCTCTGATGGCCATAAGCTAACCCGCAGGCCACCTTTTCCTTTTCTTCTTCCTCTTATTTTCTTTAACAACTTTTTAACAGTCATAGACTTAGAGATCTTTATAGATACCTAATTATCTATATAAACATCTTTGTGGTATATTAAGTCCATTAGTTGGTTCGTACAAACACTAACTCTACTTTCAGGCACTATTCATAATAATGCAACCCTTTTTGCTTTTTTTATGCATATGGTTGAATGGAAAGTGAAAAAGAGAGGCTAAGAGGCTAATGACCATTATATTCCTTTGGTTTCCTATTTATTTAACACATTTTGTGTTCTTTTCATTATGTTTATAAACATAATCCTTGAAGGGAGTTAGTGGGGCTTCTCATGGCCAAACTGGCTCTCTCTCAATTTCTATCATATGGATTGGAAAGAACCGTCATTGGGGTAGGAAATAGGCACCTATGACCTTATTACCCATTTTATATTTTGCCTCTTTAGCTCATTTGACTTACTTCATCACCATACACACACTCATTTACTAAAAGATGCATCCTAATGCTTATCCATGGCTAGGAATGCATCTTTCCCTTAGCTTTAATGTGTTGATAAGATTTAGGGTTTGTATAGGTGAGAATTTGGACACTAAATACCCCTTAAATCCTCTCATATATTGCCTATGTTTAATATATGCCTCATTTGCTTTGCCTTTTAGCACATACACACTTTATGACATTATGCATACCATGGATGCATTGCATACTCTTTTGTGAGGCATATAGGAATATTTTGATGTTAGGGTAGTATGTTTAGGCATACATATCATGCATTAATATTGCTTATATGATGGGTAATTTATAGTGTGTATCTAGGCCATTCCCTAAATAGGGTAAAAATGGTATTCCCCTTTCATATTAAGTTACCATGATTGGATGTAGGGGCTACCTCTTTTCATAACCTTGTACTAATTTATGCTTTCTTTTATAGGTTATTATGGTAAATATTTACATGTTATATTTTCATTTATATGGTTGCATGAAAACCTCATATCATCTTTGTGGAGAATGATTACACATATTATGCTTGATATGGATGCATGAAAAGATGATGTATATTTAGGGTTGTTTTAATATGGACTAAGTAATTAATAAGGATAAAACTTATAAACATGAACTAAAAATTCTTAAAGGTAAGATCCCAAATCTTTAATGACTATGGGGCCTAACCTATTCGCTAAATCATACCCAATTCTCAAGCCCAACCTTTGATGGGGTGAAAAAGGGTTGGGCCTTCTAGTTAACCAATTTGGATCGTACCCCATCCTAGACTTGAATTTTGTCCCAACTAAATTTAGGTGGCGACTCTAGTCTAGTATTTAAGGTACTACTAAAGTATTATCCCTTTAACCCCTTCAATGGCCTTCATTCTTTATGGGCTTTTACTTATTGAGATGCCTACCTCTAGATCCCTAGTTGATCTTTTCACATGCTATTAATCGGGGTTGTAACAAAGTATGATGCCATGTCCTCTCAACCCTTTGATGGTGAACAAAAAGCTAGAAGTCACAAGCAAAATTCCACTCATTTAAGAATAGAAAAAAAAAAAAGAATCAAAGTACTTACAGTGGTAACTCCATTAGGGACTAACAAAATTGACTCATATCTTAAAATCTATAGTTAATTTTTATAAATTTTGCCCTTCCTAATTTAGTTATCCACTACATATAGCAAATTTACACACATCACATGCATTAGTTTAGTCAATAGGTTTTGCAATGGTGTGGAAAGCTTATCACTTATAAACTAAATACCTTCAAGTATATCAAATGAGGGGTATACAATAATCTTCTACCAAGTTTGTAGAAGCCATATACTATAACAACCCTTTAAACCTATAAGCTCATAGAGGAACCCCATAGTACCATGGAATAGGATACTTATCTCATTTGGTTACATTTTCTTCCAAATGAGGGTGAAAATCTCTAAAGAGCATAAATAGATTTTATAAATATTATCCCCATCAATTTAAATATTTGTGTATGCCCTATTTTCCATCATGTAAATAGAATCCCATCAGCATGCCCCATTCCCTATCGTGTTAAGGAATATACAATTGTCCTATTCATATAAATATTCCAATGACACCTTCTCTATGTAAATAAAATTCCTTTATTAAATATTTATGCAACATAGTTCTCTTTTGTATGGTAATTATGTAGTGCTCTTTTAGAAGGATATATATATATATATATGAATAATATGAGCATCTCATGCATACATGCATAGATTTATCTATTCATATATCATTCTAATAACCTTTATTTTATAGCTATCATAACTCTACCTAGATCTTCTTAAAATAGGAGAGGAAAGATATTGACTAGAAAGAGTAATACACCTAGTAGAGTCTAATGCACAAAGCTACTAATAGCTATGAAGCAAAGTGACCGAACAACTTAGTCAAAATTGGTAAAAAAAAAATAAAGTGCACAATTTAGTTGCATAATGGAAGATCATGTTATGAAGGAGGCTTAGAGATGTTTGAATGATATTTTGGTGAAGAAGAATAAGGCCTCTCTTAGCAAAATATAAAAAGGAAAAGACTTAATAGATGTGCTACCTTTAGTGATGATAGATGATGACTTGTTTATGATAGAAGATTACCATAGGTAGAAAAGGAATTACGATAATAACTATGCCAAAGAAGGGTATGGAGATGGAAAGCATAATACAAGGATATATGGCTTTGCTAAGTAGCTCGATTGGATCCAAAAGACTTTATATGCTAAAAGGTTAAAGTAGAGGGCAAATATTAAAAAAATTTTATGCTCACAAGCAAGAAGAGTTTTTTGTTAACGTCTAAATGTTTAAGATTCTTAAGTTCACAGAGATATAGGACCTTCAGAACCATATCTAGTCTTATATACTTACCATGAGAGACTTAAAGGTGCCACTCGAGACCATGTTAAATTTTTTTGATTTGTTATTAGAGGGGTCTTCAAAGACCTATTACTTTACATAGTCTAAGGCTGTCAAAGAAGATCAAAATGAGCTGTCTAGAGCATTTCAAGAGCATCAAGTTTATAACTCAAAATTAGAGTTCACCCTTTATAACTTGGAGTCTTTAAAGCATAATAATGGTAAAACATTGATGACAATTTTAGAAGATGGAAAAAAATGGATGTAGAGTGAAGACAAGGCTGATGAAGATAGAAAAAGTCAAGATGATCATTAAGGGATCCTTACTAAGAATTAACACACGTATTTAAGGTATGCTAGTAAGGATTTTTTGATCGAGGTAGAAATTCAAGCAAAAGAATTAGATTTAGACTCTAAGAGATAGTATTAAGGGAGAAAGAGTGACCAACCACAAGAGCAGTTAGAAGCGCCCAAAGCTACTAATATAAATATAGTGCACTTATAAATGTAATTTATAAATTTGGGCATGACAATTTCTAAGGCATTTTAGTGATTTTAGAAGAAGATACTTTTATGATCTTTGCCACTAAGGCCATCGCTAAATCCGTTACTAAGGGGCTATGATGCTAATGCCCATTATGCCTTCCACTAGGGTGCTGGTCATCATATGGATGAACGTTATAGACTTTACCATAAGATATATGACCTGATTGACTTTAAGATTATTACCTTGTCCATACTAGGATAGTCAAGCATTCAAGAGAATCCTTTCCCAATTACTAGACTGTACCACCTTTTACTAAAAAAACATTTATGATAGCATTAAGAATCATTGAAGAGGTCATGATGAGGACCTTTGAAGAGGTCATACTAGCAAATTTCACTATAATAGTTTTTTGCCATTAATTCCTAGAAAGCTCGAATAAGAAAAGGGGAGAAATTAGGTAGAAGATCAATATGTGGGAGGACAACATTAAGGAGAAGAATGAGACTTAAGTGAACCGTGTTAGGAGAAGTGGTAGGTACTATCCAGATAAGGAGGCAAATAAGGAGTCTTGTATGGAGAAAGAACTAAAGCAACTCCTAATTAAGGAGAACGAAGAAGAAAATGATGTCTTAAAGTAGTTAAATAAGATGTTTGTGAAAATTAATGTATGGGAATTATTGATATCCTCTGAGGAGCATAAAAAGATGATGATTGAGGCATTATTCAACCTTTCCATATCCAAATAAACATAATCTATTGAGGTAGTTTCTTTAGTGAGAAGCCTAGATAAAGGAAAGGAGGTTGTTCATAGATAAGGATTTGCCTATCGAAGGAAAGAGCCATAACAGGGCATTATTAGAGCCAAATTAAGGAGAAAGCACATAATTTGCATCATGGTCGATGATGGATCAAGAATATGCCAACTAAAGTTGTTATTAAAGTTTGGGATGACTATCATATACTTAAAGACTTTAGAGATCAAACATCTAGGCATATAATTATAGTAAAAGGCCTACCTAGGAACCTTTAAAACTTTAGTGAGGATTAGATGTAACATCTCTATCCTTATTCATTAACACCCTCACATGGACATATTCATTGCATAAATGATTTGCAATCCCATATAAACATATGTATTAGATAAATGATCATTTAGATATTTGAATTTGATAAGCATGATAATGACACTTGAACCATTACATTTAGGGCACTTGAACATAGATATAATTTTTACATAGTTGCATGAAAAATTATCTTATATTGTATGCATGTTATAACATTATAAATATTGGTGTTTTAAAGTTTATTTAAAAGTTTGAGCATATAATGATTAGTGGATGGATGGAGGTGATGAAGGAGTGAAGAAGAAGGAATAAAAAAAAGGAAAATGGCACTTCCAGCCAATGGTAGTAAGCCACCATGATTTTATCTTATTATGATATGTGTACACATTGAATTTCTCTTCCTTTAGCAGCAGATTTGAGAGGAAAAAAATATGATGGTAGCAAAAGAAAGAAAGAGCTAAGGAAGAAGAAGAAGAAAAAAAAGAAGAAGAAAAAAAGGAAGAGAGAAGCAAAAGAAGAAGATGAAGAAGGGAGAAGGAGAAGAAGAAGAAGAAGAAGAAGAATGATAAGAAGAAGAAACAGAAAAAGAAAAAGAAGAAGAAGAAGAAGAAGAAGTTAAAATGCATAATTAGTAAAAATTATGGAGTAATATAAGGTAGAGCTCATGCACAGAAGTTGAAACTCAATAGAAATAAGAGCTGATTGTGTTGGTTTTATTGTTTGAGTAGATTTTTTCACCCATGATTTCATAACCCTAGAAAAGGAATTAAGATAAGTGTAAACCATGAAATTTACAGCTTTATGCCCTATATAAATTCATGTAAAACAATTTCACTTAACATGGTATGTGTGAAGAATTATGGATCCTTCATTAGGACTGGTTCATAGCCAGCCAACATCTTTTCAGTCTATCTACTTTCATATATTTTGATGACCTTATGTGTTGATTTAGACAAAGTGTAAAATATTTTATGTTTTATAACTATTGGTAAATCAGTTTTGTTGAACTAGGATAATCAATCCTAGGTTTAAAACCTCTTTTGATCTTGACAAAGCAGATTGATCATCACTAATGTTTCAAACAAGTGTTGTTATTGCAGAATTGAATCAATCCCTCAAGAAGAAATGAAGAAGTTGATG
>CATIWR010209919.1:0-22514 GCA_949677035.1 Omphalea diandra | reverse complement strand
AGAAAGGATTCATCATGTTGAGAAGATCCAGCTTGATATGTTTGGATTGTGGCTAGAGAGAGAACTGTATTAGGAACAAAAGTTGAAGCTTCTGTTGAGCTGGAAGTGGATGCCATGAAGAAGAGAGGAAATGAGTGAGTTTTTGCTATTAGGGATAATTGTTGGATTGGTTTAGATAGTAAGTCAGGGATGAGGTTCTAATCTCCTTTTATATATTAAACATCAAAGTTATACTTACTAAACCAGTCCTTCCATCTTAATAATTGTGCATTAGGGACTTCCTTCCCTTTGAAGTTAAGCATCTTTGGAAAGGACGAACAATCCATTAAGACCAGAAAATGATATCCTATCAAATGGAATTCAAACTTTTTTATCCCATTTTTCATAGCAAGGATCTCCTTGAATGTGGAGTGATAATGCTCCTCAGATGGCTTGAATGCTCCACTTGCATGTGCACAAATTTGTCGCTTCCCATTTATTTCTTCCAGTAAGATAGCTCTCTAGAAATGATCACTAGCATTTGTCTGCAATATCCTTTTCCCTGTGGAGGGAATCTTCAGTGGTGGCAAGTTTTGCATCATACATTTTAGTGACTGGACAACTGACGTCTGAGCACTTCCCCATGGTGGAGAATCTTTTTTGAGGAACAGTTGTAAAAGTCTGGCCACTTTCGTATAGTGGGGAACAAAATCTCTCAAATAATTAGCAATCCCTATGAACTGTTGAACTTGCTTTTGAGACAAATTCGTATCAGGGAACTTTAATAATTCTGCACCAATATGTGGACCAGGTGTGTATTGTCCATTTTTAAAAAACATTCCCAAGAACTCAATCTTTTTTTTAGCAATATGCATTTTCAACGTGAAAAGCATAATGCCATATTGACGAGTCAATTCAAAGAACTGCTGTAAGAGCTGTTGGTGAGAATCGATGTCTTTGGAAAAGAGAAGTACGTCATCTATATAGATCAACGCACTGTGAAGTAATGGCTCATAGATTCTGATCATTGCTTTTTGAAACAGTGAAGGTGCCACCTTTAAGCCAAAAGGCATCATAGTCCATTGATAATGTCTGTTGGGAAGACAAAAAACCGTCTTTTCTCTGGCTGCTTCCATAATTTCAAGCTGCCAAAAACCTGCCTTTAAATAAAATTTTGAAAAGATTTTTCCCTGCGCCATGTAAACAAACAGTGAAGAAATTTTGGGAAGTGGGAATTTATCATCTTTTAGAAAATGATTTAGTGGCTGGTAATCAATAACAAGACATTTTTTCCCACGATTTTGTTCAGATCTTTTATTAACATAAAATGTTTGACAAGCCCAAGGTGAATTGGTGGGTTCAATGAGATTTTGGGCTAAAAGTTCTGAACACTCTTGATAGACTAAGGCTAAGTCTTTTGGAGACATGCTTGGATGTGTGGCTTTGGTAGGGTTTATGTCATCATTTAATTTAAAAGGTAGACTGATAAAAAAGGCTGGGTTTTTCCACAATGGATTTGGATTTTTAAGGAGAAAGGCTTTGTGATTATCTGCACAACAATACTCTTAAAGTTTTTTGAAAAATGAATTCAATTGCTGGTGGATATTGGGTTGAGCTGGCTTCAATTGTAAACAAAGTTAGAACCTTAGTAAAAGGTTGAAAATAACCTTTAAACTTAAGGCCTGTTGGAAGTATTCTAAGTTTCTCCAGCTTCCAGTAGAGATCAAACCCAATGACTAGATCTTTATTGGGTAAGGTCGAGCCCAAGAATGGACAATGAATTTGACATTCAGGAAAAAATTGAACAGTTACAGGCTTTCTTGTAATGAGACTAGTGTGAAAAATAGCTACATTAGCTGCTTGAAAATACCGCTTATACGGTTTCCAGTAATGTTCAGGCAAAACTTTAGGATTCATCATAAATAAATAAGCGCCAGTATCAATAAAAGCAACTGCCTTTATTGGATTAACGAATTTCTCCGCATACACATGAACATACGCCAGTGGCACTGGATGATGCTCCTGTAATAGATCTTTAACAGCAGTGAGCTCTGGAATTTGTATTAGACAATCAGCAGTTAAGCCCTGTACTGGAGTCATTTGATGACAAGAATACGATACAAGCTCTTCACCATCTGAACTAGAAAAATCATCCTGGATTGCAAATATTGTTTCTTCAGTAGCTTCATCTTCTATAGAGAAGAGTGATTCAATATCAGCAGTATCAAGATCAACAGCTATAGAAAGCTGGATTTGTTGAATCATCTTAGAAGTTTATTTTTTCTTGTTTGGACATTGTTTAGCAAAATGCCTCCGTTGGCCACACAGATAACATCTGTTAGACTTTTTATGGCCTCTATATTTTTTTCTTCTAAAGAATCTCCACTTCTTCCTTCTACGATCATCGGAAGGAGTAGATTTGATCTTGACATAATGCTTCTTTTTCTTTGTACTACAGTCACATAGCTTATGCTCATCCTTGGGACATCTGATTTTTAAATCAGATCTTCTGCAAGCTTTCTTTAGAGTAGGCTGACGCTGTCTATCCATCATTTGTGTTATTACCTTCTGTTCAGTACACAACTTTTCTAATCCGTGCATCAGTAGTTGATAGATCTCTCCAAATGTATAATCATTAATGGAGCGATCCTTGTTTCTCATGATTTGATGCATAGAATTTGTAAGAACCTCAGGTAATGAGGTAATGAAAGCTTCTTTCAAATCTGGACTAGCCCATCCTGATAACTGATAAAATCTTTTGGACATACGCTGGTAATGAAGATCTAAATCTTTTTTGAGCAAAGAACAACACGTCATATTAAAATATTCTCTGCGAGCTATGTCCAAAGCATCAATATGTTTTCCACAAAACTCCACATATAACATCCCCAAGAATTCTGCTTGACTAGGGGATTGTAACATCCATAGTCTAGAATATTCATCTAGCGTTGAATACCACTCCTGCATGCGTTCAATCATTCTGGCAGCAAATTGTTCAAGAACAGTACGGATAACTGATCCTGATTTCTTCATTTGAGTCTCAATCCAGGCTCTAAACTGCTGGAATTTGTCTCTGTAATTTGCTAGTGAGATGTTATCCAAAGTGAACCATGGACCTCCATTTGAATTTGATCTCCCCCTTGATGCCTCTGCATGTGGATCTGTTTCATCCATGTCTTCAGGTGGATCCACGATATATGGAGGATCTGTTGGAGGATCTGCCATAAAATGACTTGGAACAACATCCTCTTCTGAGCTATTGTTTTCAGAAGTTTCATCATATTGAGAAGACTCAGAGTTATCTGTAGAGTCTGTTGAATTTGAATGAACTAGATCAGCAACCATATGAGCTTCTGGCATAGAAGATTGTGCTTTCTCCAAATAAAAAACCAGAGGATTGATCATATTGGAACTAGGTGGTTGTTGTGGCGGTTTAGGTTTTGGTTGTGAAGGTTTTTTAACAGATTCAGAGGATTTAGTTGAGTGCATAGAAGTATCAGATTGTTGTGGAAATTTTTCAGCTTTAAGCTTTTTATGGAAAAGATCAACAGACAATCCCATATACTCCTGTTCCTCCAAGGTAAGGATTCTCAGGACAGGTGCTTTATGTGAAGGAATATGTGGTAAAGGTATATCAAATGGGTCTATATAGGCTGGCTTTTGGTGTGTCTGGGTATGTTTCAAATCATTTTCAATTCTCTGGATTTTATCTTTCAATCTCTGGATCTCCACAGACTTTCTTCGAATTTCTTCTAGTTGAGTCCTTTGATCTACCATGCCCATAATCTCTTTATGTTTGCTTCAACTTGTGCTTGCAGTCGATACAACAACTCATACATGTCCTTCTGTGTCTCTGTCAGTCGTTCTTCAACCTTTTGAACTTGGATAGAGACCTTATCCACCTTAGACTCTATTCTTTGCAAACATTTATTCTGTGCCAAAGCATTAGAAGTCTGCCAGTTTAATACTGTTTCTCCTGCAGTAGTCTTTAAAGGTTGTCCTTGAGGAGTTACTCCTGTGGGAGAATAAACATATGGAGCTTGTCTAACTTGGGTATTCAAATTGGTTTGTTCCTGAAGAGATGGAAAATCTGCTTCAGTAAATGAAGGTGAAGGAAGTTGGTACATGTTTATTTCTGGTAAGGAAGATGGGTTTTGGTGAATGGGCTTTTCTTTGGTGAGGTGTTTAAGAGCTTTCTTATAACAGGGTAATGGTGTTTGAGGCTTAAAAGGTTTACAGGGTTCAGGTAAGTGTTTGATCTGATTAGGGCCATAATTGACCAAGTAGTCATACTTGCCAGAAGGTTCACCCAAGCATCCTATAGAAGGATCTCCATCTTCATACCGTCTCCTCATCTCTCTTTCAGAACATCCTCTGCCTTTTTTCTTCTTTTCTTCTTTTTCTTCATCTTCAAGTTTATCATAGTAGCAGTCATCACAGTCACATCCTCCCCAGAAACAGCTGTAAAAGTTTGGCCACTTTTATATAGTGGGGAATAAAATCTCTCAAATAATTAGCAATCTCCAATAACTGTTTAACTTACTTTTGAGACAGATTCGTATCAGAGAACTTTAATAATTCTGCACCAATGTGTGGACCAGGTGTGTATTGTCCATTTTCAAAAAGCATTCCCAAGAATTCAATCTTTTCTTTAGCAATATGCATTTTCGCTATTCATTACGGGTGAGCTTTAAAATATTTACTCTTTAGATTTGGTTTCCATTATTCAATATTACTATTCTGACTTGCACAACTATTCTTTCTTCCCCATAGGCTTATGCTTCAATTTTATACCTAAGAAAGTTCACAAACTTCAGTATTCTCTTAAGGGGGAAGCCAGTGCAGCAGTTTAATATTGCTGATGACTTGAAATACTCAAAAAAGGCGATATACAAGCCTCAGATGGGAAAAACATCTAAAGAGGTAAGATGCATGGTCAAAAAGATCAACAAATTTTTTTCGTTATTAATTTTTCTCTATCTTATTTGCAATACTGTTTCTTGTAAATTCTGCATTACAGTCCTTGTACTAAAATGCTGATTGCTGCCATTTGTTTTGTGCTTTTGTCTAGTTTCTATGTGATTTCTCTTGCCACTGGGGGTGACAGCTTTTAACTCAGCCAAGAAATTCTTGAATGTAGGATAAAATTCGCCCAAACCCACATTAAGCTAGAAATGTTCTGATTGTCACACACCAATTACATTTTTAAATTGAAAAATTTGTAGAAACTGAAGAAATTTTCATAACAAACGAATAGGTGATTGGCGTCACATGAATAGCCAAATTTTGGTTCTTTGGGTGACCTAGGTATGCCAAACTTGGAGTGAACTGAATGGGAATCTACACCACCCCCCCCCCCCAAAAAAAAAAAAGGGCCACCAGACCTGGCTTGAACTCAAAAATGCATCTCTTCTGCCCCAACCCAATTGCCACCTTAGTAGCCACGTCTCTACTAATTTTTTCTCCTTCATATATTCTCAATGTTTGAGAGAATAATTGTTCATGGCTTGAACAGCAATATTGCATCCTATTCCTGCAAAGCTGATGACAGTAAATATTCACTAAAACAAAGCCTTATCTGTGGGTGCTAGTTGTGGTTTTGATAATAGGGAAAAAAAAAAAATTCTTTGAATCCTTTGGTGACTGAATCTATAAAGGTAAATTTCCAAAAGGAGTTAGGGCTTCAAATGAGCCAAGTTCAAGCTTATGTTTTGAACTCATTTAATAAACAAGATGAAAATGAACTTGGTGATCTCAGCTTGTTTATAGGCCCTAAACTAAGCACTTATGTGTATGCATAAAATTTTTTTTTAGGGAAAGCATCCTGGAAAATAAATAATATTTTGTATGCCATATCACTTGCAGAATCATCCCAAAGGTCATGCATACTGTCAATATACAACTATAATAAAATAATAAATATTATTGAACGTATTAAATTTCTTAAATGAATATTGTATATATTTTTGGGTAAATTACAATGATAAAATTCACTAGTCAGGTTCTCTACTTCTGAAATTGAATTAAAAGGTCCTACAATTTCATTCTGTCAACGATAGTCCTGTTACTACTGCCATTACTACTACCATTACTGCTGCTGCTGCCACTACTACTTTTATTTTTATTTAAAAAAGGGGGATTTGGCGGGTGTTAGGTTGCTGCTGTGGAAACGACCATTGGTTTCATCAAAGAGGCACCTGCTCTTGCAATTTGTGGATTCAACGTATACAATAAAAATCACCTGATCCGAGTATGTTTTAGTAACATTCATGTGTCTTTTCATGTCTTTTGATATATAATGGCGTGCCAATGATTTTCTTTCAAATTTTGATTTTAAACCAAGGTGATTTGCCTTCAACAAAGTAGGAATTTGTTTTAATTAACTACTTGGTCTGTTTGCCTTTTTACAGCCCTTCTGGAAAGTCAGTGCTGATGGTTCTTCAAAAGGGAATGGCGTTGTTGGTATTCTACTTTCCTTTACATTTATTTTGTAATATATTGTTTTGACTTTTTAATAATTACTGCTTTATTGATATATTACAGGAGTTCTTGAAGCAAATTTTATAGAACCAGCACATGATAAATAGAATTTTGAGAGATCATCACTTTTTATTCGACTGGAATCTAAGCTGAAACAAATACTGATGGAATTCTGGTTTGTTATATTTGAGCACTTTTCTTGTGGATGTTTGAAATATTTTGTGGGATATTTTTGTGTCCATTCATTTATCTTTCTTTTTGTTCATCATCATCATCTGGCTTCTTAGTTATAGGAATTGCTTGTCCACTCTTGGTTGCAGTACCTTGTAAATTATCAATTCAATGACATTTGTTTGACCCCCATCTCTGGTCCTCTCTTTTTCCTCCATCTGATAGATAAGATGAAGAAAATTGCACATTGATATGAATTAAATGGAAAGATTGTCGTCACAAGTATCTAACTGTTATTAATGGTTCTATTGATTTTGTGTGGATAATCCATTCAAATGCCTTGCATAGTTGCATTCTGACTGTTAGTGCTTTGTTCAAGTCTAGCGAGGTGTTATTTGTTAGTTATAGTTGTTCATTGGCAATCATCAAGTAGTGGACATTTGATGGCTATGTTGTTGAATCAATGCTTATGAACTGTTTCTGAAATTATAATTATAAAAAATTTGGAAGCTGAACGTTATATCTCTATTGACAGGAACACACACTGCCATTTAGTTGGATGTCAGCCTCCTGGTTTTAGGCCACATAGTACACAAAAGAAACATACTGCAAAATCACAGATACAGTCACCTACTAACCAGCATGATGTTGGTTTCCCAGTCAATGATCGTTCTGCCAATTTAGCATATGTGAGACAACTTGGAAATGGTGGCCAAAATAATTTGCCTCTTGAACATCTCACTACTGGCTATGCAGATGTAAGTGACGTAAGCCTTCTTTTTATGTCACATGTACTTAATTCCTTCATGCAGTGTATCATGAGTCATGAGCACATGCAGGATGCAGTCGGTTGAGTCTAATTCCAATTGTTAAAATCCTCAACTGCTAAGGCACAGTTTAGATGATAGTGTAGCCCATCAACACGTAGCTTAATTTTCTGTGCCAATTGTGTGTGTGTGTGTGTGAGAGAGAGAGAGAGAGAGAGAGAATGACTACACGTGTTAGGGATCATTTAATAGAGAGAGAAAATGACTACAAGTGTTAGGAATCATTTAATAGAGAGAGAGAGAGAGAGAGAGAGAGAGAGAGGTACATGTGTTAGGGCTTGTTTGAGACAAAGGCAGATTATGACTACAATTATTAGTGATAATTTAAGGTTAAGAGAGAGAGTGAGAGAGTGAACCACATCTGTTTGGGATTATTTAAGGCTGTTCTTGTAGGAAATGGTTGTCACATGTTTTCTGATTATCTGATGAGGGAAATAAAGACTTGACTGTCAAAACTTTCAGTATTGGTGATCTTTGCCAAACGAATTGGATTCTGTTTGTCATTACTTCCAATTTATATAGTCTTTTGTTGCAAATGTATGTTCTGAACTGCATTAAATCTTTATGATAGGTGCAATTTAAGTCTTAGTTATGTTGAATGGAGTTGCTCATTTAAAGGGTTTAGTGAAAAGGCACATTAGATTGATTTATAAACAGTCTGAATGCATTACCAAGCTAGTAGAAAATAAGAAAATCAATATAATGTGCATCTGCACTGACCTATTAATGAATATTTCCATTCTGATTCAGCACAACTAAAACATGAGAATCAGTATGCAACCTTTTCTTGTTTGAAATAGAGTCATCTCTTCTATTGAAAACCCTCTCTTATAAGAACAAATAACACAATTTCTTATGGGAATCAATATTTGAAGTTAGCAATCAGGAATAAAAACTGTATACTACTCACATGAAGGAAATACATCAAAAGGTAGATAAACACTGTCTTATCTGAAACCTGTCACCTCATTCCGTGAGATAGACTTTATTAAACCAATCTTTCTGCTCATTTCATAAAATGTGTCACATGTATGAGAACACAGATAGAGATGTCAGTATGTACATAATGGAGAAACCACTTGGGAATCATTTGCCATGCTAGCTGAAAGTGAGTTTTGGGAAAATCAATGTGCTTTTTTTTTTTTTTTTTTAATCACAATGATAAACTTAAGAGCTTTGAGCAGAAAAAGTGTCCTCTTGGAGGAGAATTTCCATTATATATATATATATAACTAAACTACCATATATGGATCTATTAAAGATAGCTTATGGCGACTAAATCACAATTAAAGAAAGAACAAAAGGTTTACCATCATAAAGGATATCTGTCAAATCTGTCCAAGGCATAAAATCTGCTGCCTTTTAAATGACCAGCTAATTCAGCTATAACAGCTAATTCCTTTGACATTGCTAGCTAGGCCAGCTAATTCCTCTGGTACATAATAGGTTGGGGAACTTTCTTTCATTGCAGGATATGTTGATGAAAATATTATATGTTGTAGAAAATATGTTATAAATGAACATTTGAAAGTATTGATGGAAGTTATAATATGTAGGATGTTTAACAATTATAAAATCAAATGTGAATTACTAATTTAACCTAGGCCTAATGTTTTTAAAAACCTAAACCTTTTTTACTTTTTGCAATTTTACACAAAGCAATCAAAGTAGGCAATTATACCTAATTTCACTAATTTAATTGCAATTTAACCCAGGATCAAAATTAGGTTGATTGATTTTTTTTTTTTTCAAAAATGTTTTTAAACTATTTTTATTTTTTTTAAACAAGATTCTAGAACAATGGATCATTACCCACAACACTAAAAAATTAATTTTTAAACATATGGCTTTTCACATCAATAATTGTTGCAAGCTAATTAACCTAATTTTGATTTTGAGTAGATTGCAACTGAATAGGCCAAAGGGTGCAATGGCCTATTTTGTATGCTTTGTGTACAATTGCAAAAAGTCGAAAAAGTTTGGGTTTTAAAAATCATTGGACCTTTATCCTATAATGACAAAATTATCATGTTCCATTGGGCCAACAGTTCAGTAGTTGAGAGTATGTTTCATTGTGTTAGAGGTTAAGGATCCAAACTGGGTAGAGCTCTTCTGCTATTTTTTTGTTAGAAAATTTGCATTGTCTTTGGACATACTTAACAGACTATTTTTTGTTATCGTATGAAGACTATGCGAGTCCTTATATGAAATAGATTAGGATATTGTCTTTCTTATTGGAATTTAATGGAACCACTGACTTTTTCAAATGGCAGATGCACATAATAATTCATGATTCTAAGTGAAGGTATGATGGAAAACTGAAAGTAGACAAAAGTTTGGTGGTGGAAGTTTAGAATTTGAGAATTTGCATGTTGATAAATCAAAATGGAATGTAGTGAAATATGTGAAATAAAAGTTCAATAATTTATTCCATTACACGACATTATATATATTGTACTCCATGTTTTTCTATCAAACATGCTCTTAGGTTATGACTATTTGGTTCAGCTATGAATTTTTTGGGTGGTTAATACCTGATATAATTCAATCCCAATCTCGTTGGATTAAGATATAAAGACCATTTTCCTCCATTTTATTTGGTTTTAAGACATTGAAACCTGACATTGTGCATTATAACAATTTTCCTGTCCCCTTGATTTTTTTTGTATGATATTAATAGATGGCATATGCTTAGAAATTGAATTTAGTTGGTACACAGGTTGAGGAATTAAAAGACTCATAAATAATAAGTAAATTTATGAGCCACTACCAAACCAAAATGACATGTGAAAGAACTAGATTGTGACTAGAGAATTATTATGTCCACAGTTCTTCCTTGCGAATTCTGCCAAAAAAAAATTCTGTTACTTTTAGTTTTTCATATCTTCTCCCGGGCGTTGTGAAAGCTGAGATTAATATAATGGTTTTACAATTGTAAGACAGGATAAAACACATCATCTGTGTAATACAAAGTCAGCATTCTACCTTTTTGCCTGAAAATACATATTGCTAGTTAAAGTTAATAGAAGTAAATAATGGAAGTTATAATCAGTCTGAGCTATGCAGTAATTTAGTATTGATTGGTCCTCAACTGAAATACTCTACGTCAACCCAAAACTCTGTATGCTTGTACATGCTACACACTTTTTTAGAGAAATAAAATGGAAATTTGCTAAATGGTATCTACAAAAATTTAAAATTTACTCATCAATTGTCAAAGTCTGCTACTTCTAGGATGGCTAAAAGAAGAAAGATAGTAGCAAATAGGTCCTCTCCAAGATGGGCCATGATTCTAACTCAGGCTTATATGGGTTCTATTTATGTATCAATATTCTTTGAGCATGTTTGGCATTGCTATTGAAAAAATCTGACTTTGAGATTAAAAAATACAAGAGATTTTCTCTCCTAATTGACTATAACTTTTTTTAATGTGAGTTTTATGAGTAATAAATTTGATTTTGTAAAAAGCTTATTTTTAAAGCTTTTATCAATAACAATTTTTTGGTTATAAAACTTATATTCAAAAATCTATAATCAAATATGAGAAAGAATCTCTTTTATTTTTTGTCTTATAATTAGATTTTTTCAATGGCAATGCCAAACATGCTCTTAATGGATGAACAATTATGCTTGTTCACTTCATATAGAGCTAAAAGTGAACAAGCACGCTCAGTAAACAGTTCGTAAACGAGCTTGATAAAAACTTATTTGAGTTTGTTTATTAAGTTATATGAACGAGTTTTGAACAACAAAATTGAAGATTGGTTGGCAAAAGCACAAGCACGAATAGATTGAAGCTCAATTTTATAATGTTTGCGAATATATTCATATAATGTTCGTGAACATGCTTGCTTTAGGGCTCATTTTTATTCATTTATATGTGAGAAAAGTTTATCAATCAACCAATTTTAGGTTTTGAAAATTCATAACTTTAAGAATAAATATTGTGAAAATTAGTTTTAAACACTTATATATTATCATCTGATATTTTCATAACGTTAATTCAAATGAAATTTTGAATTAGAAGATATAAGCTCTCAAATATTGTATTACAATAAGTTGAAAGACTAAAAATCAAACTTGTGGATAAAACTTCTACATTTGCACCTCTAAGTTTTTTGTTTTAAAGACTACATCCTTCTAATTTTTTTATTGGACTAGAAAAAATTCAGTTTAAAATGTCTTAATATCCTTGAGCTCCTTAAAAGCTTGCAAACATATCCGAGATCGAGTTTGAACAACGTTCTTCAAGGCTTGTCTGAATTTGAACTGAGTTCAAGCTCGCTTGATAATTAATTGAAAAAGTACGAATATAGTAAAGCTCAACTTGACCTGGTTTGTTTCTAGTTGTATTCATATCTGCCATATTATGTTAGTGAATGCCTCTTTTTTTTTTTTGCAGGGAATGTATGATGAAGTCATATCTGAAGATGGTCCAGGGTGAATAGTGGTTGATCAGATCTGTGAAGAGAACATACATCTTTTTATGAGGTTGATTACCCTATTTTCGATTTAGTCTTTCTAAATTATCATGTCATATGTTGATCCCTCCTGTCTTCAATTGCAAGGTTTTACATGCTTGTTTTAAGTTTATGATTTTCATTTCTAGAAATGTTCCTCATATATTTCTATTTGAAGAAAGAGAAACATTGTTTCTCTTGGGCAATAGTGCCAAAAGAATGGCAGAGCTACAAAGCAGAGGGGGGAGAAGAGGAGAGGGGGGGGAGGGGGGGGGGGGGGGCAATAGCAGATGCTAAAATTGTTTAACTGATTCAGGTCTCTGATTTTGAGAGAAAGGATTTTGGCAAAGGTGAAAAATAAATTTATTCTTTTGGATACTTCAAGCATATGGTCAGTACTGAGGCAATATGTTCAACCAAACTGAATTCTAGCTTTTAAAATTTGTCGTAACTGATAATCTATCATAAACATTCTGCATATAGTTTTTCTATAGTTAGGAGTCTTAGATGGATTGTTTAATGGGAGGACAAAAAAAAGATCTCTAGAGAGAGGTTAGCATAATATGGTCAGTATCCTGGAGGGCATTGTGTTGGTAAAATTGAACTCTAGGGGTTAAAAGTTTGGCATGGATTCAATTGTATTTTGTAGTTTTTGACACTTGTGAAACTGTGAAGGAGACGGACTGTTGTCAAAAGTTAGTCAATGTCATTCA
Source organism: Omphalea diandra (assembly GCA_949677035.1). Lineage (NCBI taxonomy): Eukaryota > Viridiplantae > Streptophyta > Magnoliopsida > Malpighiales > Euphorbiaceae > Omphalea > Omphalea diandra. The sequence continues at coordinate 9,884 of CATIWR010209919.1, read as the reverse complement.
GCCGATCTGCTGAAGGAGAAGTCGGATCAGCTTGGTGTGATGTACGATGGCTTTGGCAGTAGATATATTGGGTTATTTGTTTGTAGCTAGGATGTGCTGGCAGTTGCTCATGTGATATACAATTGCCATCTGGTTTATGGTTTAACTAGAAGTGGACAATTGCAGGTTTCATAATACAGATCTTATTGCGGGGAAAAAGGAAAAGGAAGAAACAAAATATTCATTTGCTTTGAAACTGAGAATTGCATAGGCATCACAGCAAGAGTTGAAACGTTGAATTGCATGATACTATATCCTAAGGAGCACAGAGTTTATCTGATTTAACAGGTAGGAAAAGCAGTACAGGCATGAGGACTAGTGGAGAGAAAATAATGTAAACCTTTTGTCATTGGACTTGTAAAGATGATGCCTGTGGACTGGACTTTTATACAACAAGGGTTAGTGCTTGCCTTGTCAAACAAGGCAAAATAAGGCTCAAAACTAAATGCTCAAATAAAAGCATCCAATCAAGCCTATTTCAGAAGAGCTGGAAATTACAAAAATGCATATATTTCTTAAAGTTAAAATTTGCAATTTTGTAAGTTGTAGATAGAAAGAAGACTGGATGTAAGAACTAAAGTCTATTCAATTTCAACTCCCAGGTCCTGAATAAGCTTCTAAGTCAGATATGTGAATATTTAACGCTTGGGCATAAAAGGTTAAGCATAGGAAAATTGCGTAACAGATGAGAGTGTGGGACAAACTTATGATGTTTAGGATCTAACAAATGTGTGTCTTTCTAAAAGTGTTGCTCTAAACCATGTGGAATATCAGGGTTTTGAATTGCAAAAATGTTAAGTGTAATGGTAACAGAAAAAGTAATTCAGATTCAGACTGAATCGGACTGAATTAGTCCAAAACAAGCAATAGCAAGAAATTAAGCAATCACTACTTGTCCTAACTTTATCTTTTATATTAAATAAGTGGAGTATATAATGTTCAGATTCATTTGTCTTCAGTATCATGAACATATTTTTAGTTTCCCATGCAAATCACTTATTTCATAAGCATAAGTGTCATATTACTTCTCCCCAAATTCAATTACACGATGACCAAAAAGATTACTTATCACCATTAATAAAACCCTAATCAAATGGCGAACCGAACTAGTTTGGGATTAATATGTGGTTGACATGAGTAGAGTGGCATTTGATAAGTTATAATTTTCAATGTTTGATTTTTTTTTTATTTCTTAATTCTGGTTACTTGTCTCTATAATGGCGTCTTAACACTTTCTTGAGCTAAGTTTGGAATGAATAAGTGATATAATTACTCTTGAATTTCTTCCTTTTACTATTTCTTTTCTTTTTTTTTTTTTAAACATTGTCAACCTGTATTTTATTTATCCATTGTCTTTCTTTCCTTGTTCTTGTAAGTCTGGTATGTGCAGTACAGTAGTTACTTACCCAGGGTGTTTCTAATTATGGGGTGTTTATCTTGTATTCTGGGTTTCACATACTCCTTGGATAAAAAGGAAAATTTTTACTCTACATATAGGCACTTGTTTCCGCAATGAAAACATAGGTGATTCTCCATGGATGTTGGCTCATTGCTGAACCACATAATAATTAGTGTATAGTTCTTTTTTTTGTTTTTTCTGCCCTACTCCACCCCTTCCCCCTTCTCTCTAACAATCTCTCCATTAGGTAGGACTTTAGTGGCCCAAGCACTTATTTATTGAGGCGAAACTGATCCAATTCAGAGTTGTTGATGTTTATACTGATCAATCATAAAAGAAAATTTCTGAATTTGATTTGCTTTATTATTGTTTTTTCTCACAAATTCTGATCTTGCATATGGTCTAGATTCAGATAAGGATTTATAAGTATCAAGTCAAGTCTAAGAAAAAGGGTGATGTAAACTTGAGTTGTGAGTCATATTGATTGTTTTTTCAACATTCATGTCTCTTATGGAGAAAATAGTATGAAAGCTCCAGTTGAGGAGACTTTTCATTACAAAATCTCTATTTTACGACATATTTTTTGTACATTAATTAGTTGTTTAAAGTTCCTTTATATTATTGATATTTCACTTAATAAGCCTATTATTTTCCTTTACCATTATTCATTGCTAAAAAGAGAGATAAAGACAAGGATGTCAAAATGAGTTGGCGGGTCGTGTTCATGTTGTGTCAACTTACTCAAGTGACAAGATTAGAGTCAACATGAGCACGACCCGTTTTATCTCAACCCTAACACGACAAGAAATTTAAACGAGTTACACGAACATGATACGCATAACTCCTTTATTTAATTGAGTCATATATGGGTCACAGAACTTGATACGACTTATTTAACTTATATAAATTTATGATCTAAAAAATATATTTTTACTCAAATCAATTAAAATATTATCTATAATTATATATTTTTCAAGGTTTAAAACAAATATCAGTAAAAAAATATAAATATAAATTAATATAAAATCAAAGTTTAAATATTCTTATCAATAAATACAAACACAACACAAAATTTTTAAATAAATATCATTTAAATTATTCTCAATAAATATAAATATATAAAAAGATATCGATATATTTTAGACAAATGACCATTTTAACCTTGATATTATATATAAATTATGTAGATTATAAATTGTGTCAGGTTGATACAATACAAAAAATTAAATAAGTTGTAATGGGTTCATGTGTCAACCCGTTACATGACCGTTTCATACCGCACCATAAACGGGTCGACCTGTTTATGACACAAACCCATATAATCTCAACCCTAACCCATTAATTTTACTTCTTTAGCGAATCATGTTCCCATGTCATAACCCATTTTGACACTCCTAGGTAAAAATAGATGTTCATTCTACCCAATCGATTAGATTTCCTTGATCCAGCTTAAGTACGTAATCCATGCCAAATATGATTTAGGTTTTTGTCATCATTGGTCAATCACCTTCTTGGGTTTAAGTTGCCCAAAGCATAAAACTGCTGCTTAAGTCACGTCCTTTATGTGTTCTGGTTGATGAGCCTTGCTGTGATCAACCTAACACAGGTAGAAAAATGGATCACCCTTTAGAAATGAGAGTGGAAAAATTAGTGTTGGAATGGAGTGAAATCTGAAATCTATTATTTGAAGCAGAGAAGAGATGGAATGAATATCTTGTAAAGTGTCCACCTGCAATGTTAGGAAAAGGAATCTACATGAAAACACAGAGCATGCAATATTGTTAAACCATGGAGCATTTGTGGTAGACAGGGTATGTCCTTTGTTCTTAGGGTTGGCAGTAGTTAGAATCATACAATTCTCAAGTAGAATCTTATGATCCACCCTGGCGATTCGAATCTATTGAGTAAATCACATGTACTAAATTGATAGTAAACTGATTGATTCCATTGTGAATAGGGCGAGTTGATAGGAATCAATTATTCAATAGGTTCTTTCTTTACCATGCCTATAGAACCAAATGAGTTCAAAAGTCAAAGCTTAACTTCAATTTTACTTTAAAAGATCCCTTTAACCTTCTTTTGAATAATTTGATTTGAGATAAAATTCAAAAATGTTTTACATACCTAAACAAATCTGAAGAGCTCGTTGGTGTGGGTACATTTACATCTTCTGTTCCTATTTTCAATATTTCCCTTTTAACATTGGATTTGCAATGCTCTCAAAAAAATTTTCTTTTTTGTCTCTGCCTGTTGGTCTTGTCTCTCATCTTTTTTTTTTTTTTTATTCATTCTCTATAAAGTGTTAGCTTCTACTATCATGTTTTAGATCCGTATGTTATAATTTTTTAATTTAACCTATCATTTTACTGTTTCTCAATAGCTAGCATTTTTTTAATGGGCCATATGATCACTAATTTTACCAAAACATGTCATATTTCACTAAATTATGTCTATTTTACATGAATATATTTTGTTTTTAATGGACTTTGAGAATTTGCACCAAATATTATGATTTGATTTGATTCTCAATTCCTGATTCATAAAATAAGTATTTTAAATCTCAATTTGACAACTATGACATGAAGTCTTCTACTTTATTCTTGCTTCTATGGCATGAAGCTTTTGGCTTGATGAAGTTACCAGACATTTTGATTGTCCAAGTTTATTCATTCATTTACTTTCTTGTCCCTGTCGACATAATCTATTCAGGGTTATCTCACATTATTGCCAATAGATGTGGATCAGTTTATTTTTCCTTGTTACATTTTAGATGCAATGAGCCAATATAGAGGTTTAGACTTTATATCTTGTGAGCTACTGAAATCCCCCTTGGTTTTCCCATTGATTTATTTATTTTAACCTGCTGTTATTATGGGTGTTTGATAATTGTACTTGGCTTTATTCATTGGTTGCTGAATTGCATCCAACATCTTCCACAGGTGTGAGGAGCACAGGCAGAAAGGGGCTGAATTAAAACAGATGGTATGTATCTTCAATCTGGAAATCATGACCTTCTCCGGGTTTTTGTAAATGTTTATAATGATGATGATGGCCAAACATAGGTAGCGGAATTAGAGAAGGAGTTGGAACAAGCTAAAAGGAAGTGTGCTCAACTTTCAGCACATCTGGAGACTAAAAGGAAACAGAAGGCAATGAAGCGACAAACTGAGGAAGTTTCATAATGCTACTTTTCAAGCCGTCTCCGGGGGAAGAACACTGACAAACTGATAGCTTGTGAGAATCATTAACTTAAAAGGGGGCTGGGTTCTGAACGGTAGCTTGGACTCCGTTTTGTAAAGCTCAGATATGATATTCCCCCCCCCCCCCAAACCAAAAAAAAAAAGGTTCAGAAATGTTCAGATATGATGGTAGCTTGAACCATTCTGATGATGTATGTATAGATATTACAAAGAATTTATCATGAGTTCTAACCCTAAATCTTGATACCATGTGTGGTCATCTGTCGGGAGACTTCATACTGGAGACTATTGAACAAAACGTAACTTTTTTTTTTTGGGTGAATTAAAAATCTGATAAGCTAGAGATAATATTTTCATTTTTCAATCATGTAGTAAGATTGGCAATGGTATAGCACGTTTGCAATCATACACGCAAACCTAATCATCTGTACATGCATAGAGACCTTTGAATGTACTGAGAAGTCAGATCTTTAAAATCTTTTGTTATAAAACTTCACTTTGGTGTGGCTTTAAGTAAATTTCTGAGGCTGCGCATATCATTAGGATTAATATGGAGATTAGTATATTTAATTTTTGAAGTACAGTTGAAAGTCAATCCTTAAATTATGCTGTCAAATATTATGAGAATTGTCTTATTTGTTATTTTACAGCGAAATAATGCATGATAAATTATTTTTGACTAATTTTCAGTTTGAAAATAAACCAAGGAGCGATCAATAGAAGTCGATTTGCGCAGAAGGATATCTAATCGCTAGGACTTATGCGTCATCTGCCATAGGAACGTGTTGGTTTCGATCTATATGCTTTATTGCTCTCGTGGCTAGAATCAATTATAGCGATTGCAGGGTTTAAGACCGAAGTAACTCAAGATAGAGCATTTGATCCTGTAGGTGTTTACATGCAAATTATATCATAAATTCGTGTTCATGTTGCTACATAGATTTAGATTAATATATATTAGTATTGAACTATATATATATATATATATCTTTAACTGTATGTATATTATTTTTTGAGTCATGTCCATGATGCAGCATGAATCTAAATTCAGGATATACAAAATAAGTGTTTACATTTGATCTAAATCTTATGAGTTAAGCTTTTGTGTTATTATTTTTTGAGCTCAATTCATACTATTGTAAACTGTGCAGTAAAAATTTATTTTTGTAAAGTTCTAATATAACTATTATTTGTATATTCCTAATTAGTATATAATTTCTTGTTTTACTAGATTTAGGACTCGTAATTTATCCTTGTATAAAGAGTTGTAATTGAGGTACACACATGTTGCTTATATAAACAGATTTATCAATCATTTCTATTTCTCTCTCTTCTTATTTCTCTTTTTCTTATTTGTGATTGACTGTTTTACCTAAATGCCCATTCGGATCGATGGTTTTAACCTATATGTTAACCCATCTCAAGAAGCTTTGATTTATTGGGTCAATTGGCGACTTTTGTCACCTGTATATTCATTCTTTTTATTACCAAAGATACTGTAAGACTGTTGATAGTACCTAGCTCTACGAATCGCTTTCAAATTATTAAACTTTGGACAATTTCTTAATTTTCTTAGAAGAGAATATATTTTTGGCATGCTTGACATGTATATGCTAGTAAAGACTAGGCATCAAAAGGCCTTGGGCGAGGAATTGGATGAACTCATACAAAGAATTTGAGCGAGTTAACAATGTGAAGGCATGGTAAATCCTTCAAATTCAAACATTGAAGAATAGGCTGCTAACAGCCATCAGATGGGTGAATTGGTCGATTATCAGCATACGTTTCTCCTGTGTCCATCAATTCTACTTATTTGCAAATTACAAACCAAATCTCTATTGAGAATTATAAAGTCTTTAATAATACGATAAACTAGATGACAATAGTGATAAAGGCAATTGATGAAAATAATAAGCCCACCCAAAAGGATATCATTAGGATTGGACGGGATAAATAATTATGTTGATTGTATTGGCTCTTGTGCATCAAGATGGTGGATTGAATTGATAGTAAATTAGAAATTTAGAAAGTGAAAAGTTAAAAAGAGGAAGAATAGAACAAATAAAATTTATATCGTATGAATATAACCAGAGGTGGTAAATGGGTGAGTTATGGTAAGTATGGGTGAAGTCAAAATGGATAAGCTGATAAATAATCATTTTTTCCATTTATGATCCATTTATTATTTATATGGATATCCATATCTACTCTAATCCTGGATGATTTATGCCCATCCATTTATCCATTAAAAATTAAATTGCTTTAAATTAAATATTTTAACTTAATTAAATATATTTCTTTTTATTTTTTATATTTTTATTTATCATTTAAAAATTTAAATTATTAACTATTTTTAATTATTTCTTTATTTTTTGTGTTAAAAATTAATAACTAATAAAAATACCTATTATTTTTATAATTAAAATTATTTAATTTTTATATAATTACTTTATAGAACTTTAATGTCAGATAAAAAATTTTCTTAATAAAATAAATCTTATTATTCTTTTTATTTCCAATAAGTACACATAAATCAACATTTTATTAATTTTTTAGTACAATAAACCCTTGAAATGATTTACTGTGAAAGAGAGAGACACAAAGTGTGTGTGTGTATACACACACCAATGGGCATTTAGCAAAATATCCAAGGCTCATGTCTTGTGTGAAAGGATGCGAAAGTTCCTCTCTTAAGTAATGGAGAATTTAGTCCTCACAAGCTCATTAGTAGTGTATAGAGATGAGCATGAATCAGGAATATATCAAACCAAATCAAAAAATAACCGAAATTAAAAAGAACCAAAAAATAACTGAACCGATTCGAATTGTAATAGTAATTCGAAATGGTGCCAGTTATTAAATTTTATCTATTCTAATAACTAGACCGAATCAAACTAAACTAGAGCGATTTGAATCGTTATCCAAGACCGATATGTGTGTGTATGTATGTACTATTTTTTTGTAATTTTAGTTTTGAATACAAATGCATATATGTATTTGTTTCTAATTACATATGTATTTGATTTTTAAATTCTTATGTATAATGCATATATATGTATTTATAAATTTTATTTTAATTTATATAAACTATTTTTTTGTAATTTTAACTTTTAAATAATATGCATATGTGTATTTATTTTTAATTACACATATATTTAATTTTTAAATACTTATGTATATATACATATATGTAGAAATTCTATTTTTTATAAATTTAATTATATATATATTCAAACTGTATTTTTTTATAATTTTAATTTTTAAGAAAAAAAAATTTGAAATATCTGAATAATTGAACTGAACTAAATCAAAAATCAGTTCAATTTAGGATGGATTTTTTTAGTACAGTTTGGTACTGGTTCCTTTATTTTTCAAATAACCGATTTTCGGTTTGATTTCTAATAATTTCAAATAACCGGTCTAGAACTTGGACTGATCACCTCAAGTTGTGTAGAAATGGTAATAGGCCGCGATTTTCAATCCTAAGCGAGTTCGTCCTGAAAAATTGATTAATTCAATTCAATTTGATTTGTTGAATTTTAAAATTTAATTTAATTTAACTTTTTTAAAAAAAATTAATTTTATTTAGTTTTGAAATTGAATAAACTGAATTAGTCAAACTTTATTAAAATATATATTTAAAATATTTTTTTAGTTTTAAATATATATTTTATTTAAATATAATTTTATATTATTTATATAAATAATGACATGATATTTATTTTTAGTGATGTATATTTTCATGTTATAAAATTATATAAAAACTATTAAAATTATAGTGAGAAAAAAAGTATTAGATAAATGGATGTCCTTGTTGAACCCTTATCCACCCATATATTAATAGGGTTAAGTGGGTAATCACTCATTTATTATCCATTTAAAATATAACTCACTCATTTACCTCGCATACTATATTTTTAAAGGGTAGGTATAGATAGAAAAAGCAGTTTCGGGACTTGTCAATGCATAGGTGAATGCCTAGTTTTGTGGTTTAGTAAAAAGTAAGCATTGGTTGTCTTATCTACAGCGGAAGCCGAGTATGTGGTGGCGGATTGTTGTTGCACCCAAGTTCTTTAGATGAAACAATAATTGAAGGATTTTGGCAAAGTAGTTAATCATATTCCCATCAAATGTGATAACATAAGTGCTATTAATCTTTCTAAGAATCTCATCCGACACTCTAGGAGTAAGCACTTAGATATTAGACATCATTTTCTTAGAGATCATGTGTAAATTGGTGATGTTGTGTTAGAATTTATTGACACAAATCATCAACTTGCAGATATTTTCACTAAACCTCTCGATGAAGAAAGGATGAATTTTATTAAGAGAGAATTGGGAATGCTTGATGGAAGTTTCCTAAAGTGAAAATTTTTATCCTTTGATTGATTGTTATGTATGTTATGCATGACTAATGATTGTATGAACAGGTTTATTATTTATTTCTAGTGGATCACATGTTTTAAAAATTTTTATCATACTTATCCTTGCTGATTCATAATTCGCGATCGCTATTTCTTCTTCACGTTCGCGAATTACAAGTCAACTTCACCCAGCTGTCAAATGTCAATTTGTGGTAGTGAAAATTGCTTTCCATTGCGAATTTTGGTCAGTTTTTCAAAAAAATGATCGTGACGCACCTTTTCCCAAGGAAAATTTGTCTGTTACTCACATTTTTCAGAATTTGCGGTTGCTACTTCTGATTTTGCAGACGCAAATTAGAGTAACCGCCTAGGAAATTAAGTGATTTGATTGCCAATCATTTCCTCTCTTCATTTGATTCATTTTTAGCCGTTTATGACCATTTTTGCACCACTTCAAGCCTATAAATACCCCCTTCAATAGTGTTTTCCTCACTTCACTTCCAAACACTTCTTCTCTCTCAAAAAATCCTTTAAGCTTTCTCCCTCTTTCTTGCTATAGCTCCCAAGAAATTCTCCAAGGCTGACAAAGGCAAGGCAGTGCCTCAGCCCTCTGCACCTCATGCCCTCCATCTCATGAAGGGAATCACCAAAGAGGAAAAGGAGAGATTCAAGGCAAACTCCTCCAAAGTAATTCTCCCGAACAAAATTCCATCAACTTTCATGTTGGAGACGTTGGGCATCAATGCGGAGATTTGCGCCTTTCTCTCCAATTTGGGCTGGAACGAATTCATCTTCCGAGATGAACCAGGATAAGAGGAGGTTGTCCGCGAGTTCATGTGCACTGTACAACTAAGCCAGAAATCCAATTCGAGAGCCGGCCAA
>CATIWR010209912.1:0-11162 GCA_949677035.1 Omphalea diandra | reverse complement strand
TGTAGTAAGTTGGGTGTGAGCTTGAAAACACCATTGAATTAGTAAAATACCCAATTGAGTGATTGGGGAGTGGACGTAGGGATTGTTTTGCCCGAACCACTATAAAACCTTTGTGTCCTTACATTTCTTTCTTCTTCTCTTCATCCTTTTTTTAAATTTTTAAACACCAAGTCAACCCCCCTTCTTGGTGCCTAGGGACAACAGATTCTTAAGAAAAGTAGTTTTGTTCCATTATAACAGATGATTAGGCAATAAAAATTTTTATGTACTATCAAACTAAGATTACTTGCCTTCATTTAGAAGCATGAAGGCATTAATAATGTTCCATGGAATACGGACAAGTAAGTCTACCTTGTGTACACCATCCAAATAACATAACATAAGCAGAAAAATCACTAATCGTTCATAGCAACGCATCTTGCAATTGAAAATTGCATTTTTTGAAAATATCATATGTCTCCATACCAATTTCCCATACTTTTTATGTCCTATAATCATGGACTGCATGAATAAATCAAACTTCTGTTTAGGAATTTTAGGTCTTGGAACCAAAATAGAAATAAACATATATTCCTCCTTCATACACATCTAGGGTGACAAATTATAAGGGGTTAGAATTATTGACCAACATAAATATTTTTGTCTAGATTGACCAAAAGGTTGAAACCCATCAATGCATAATTTAAGTCGAACATTTCGGATGTCAGATGCAAACTGTGGATTCATTCTATTAAAATGCTTCTACGCAGGAGAATCTGAACAATGATCCATTACACCTTCATCCTGTTCATGCTCAAAATGTCATCTCATATATTTGGTAGTTGCTTCAAAAGTATACAATTTTGTCAGTCTCAGAGTAAGAGGAAAGTAATACATCTTCTTATATGAAAACTTCTTTTTTAGATGTACTTGATCCTCGAGATGTGCACTTTTATATGGAAAAATCACAAAATTTGCAAGTCCTCAAGTCACTGTCATCACCTCAATATAACATGTTCTCAATCGAAAGTCTTAAACCTCGAATCAATTTCTTGGTGTTGTAAAAACTATCAACCATCATATGATCCTCCGACAATGACTCATTATACCATTGTATAATATCATTGTAACACCTTTTAGATAAATGATGCTCTGATTTGATATTCATCAATAGTGCAACCGAAGATAACTTGAAATATTTTTTACAACTAGGCCACAATTCCTCATTAGCTGCATCAAGTATATCATATAACTTTTGAGACGTCGGATTGGGGGCTTTACTCATTCCACTCAAATCAAACTCTGATCCAGCTACATCTATTACCATATTATGGTATGTAATAGGTTATGATTCACTTACACATATATTATCGATTAAAAGTTCAGGTTCATCTGTAGCTGAAGTTTCAGAACCACACACTTTACAATGCAAATACCATTTATAGTACCCAGTAACGAAACCCTTTTGCATAATATGCAACATTACTGTATCAGGGTCCAAATAACTACAATTTTGACACTTTTTATGACTACATGAATATCTAATTTTAATTTTATTCATAAATTCTAGTTGAGATGTTATGAATTGAATGAAATGGATCACACCTTCTAAGAATTCTAGATGCAATAACCTATCCTTTAGCCTAGAATACATCAAATTCCCATCTAATATCATTATAAAGTCCTGAAAATTTCAATGTAACAATACAATTAAATATATATACATATAATTCTTTTATTTCAATATTTTCTATGTTATTTTTCGATTTGTTATAATATCTAATATTATTTCCTTATCTCCCTTGCTTTTATAAGGTAAGAATCTAACCCATTTAAAAATTTATTGTCATATAACAATTTGTCATAACAATATAGTTCATATAACTGCTGAAATTTCAACAACATTTCACTGTAGTTCTTTGAGTGCGCCGAAATGAAAATGCTTTTCAACATTTATTATTATGCATTAAGAGAACGTGTTAAAAGATACACACTCGAATTTACTAATAATATGTATAGTAAACTATATTATATACAACAAGTTATATTAACAATAAAATTCTCAAACTATTTATTTTGAATAATTTCGCTTGATTCTCATCATCAAATGCGAATCTCACCAAACTAGTATTTAAAATTATGTCTACATGTTCTTCTATGAAATTTATAGAAAATTCAGTCTAATTTCCTATAATTACATTATTTGGTATTTTCCTATTCAAAAAAATAAAAACAAAAATAAAATTCAAAATAAACATTAATTCCAAACATATAATATTCAAAAATAGAACAATAAGGTTTTGAAATTTTTGTTTTTGCCTAATAATCTTAATTTTTTCTAAGCATATATTCTATTTTTTATATATATTATTATTTTATCTCAGCTTTGAAATTTTATTTAATTTTTAGGGATATTATTTTTTTTTTTTACAAACGTTTGGAATTGATATGGAATATTACTAAAAATTTACACACTTTTTCCATTTCCTAATGGCCAATTTATGATAATACAATGTTTGCATATTTTCTAATATTTTAAATTTTATGGATACTTAATTCAATTAAAATTTTGAGTCCTTTATAACATTTATGATGTCCTTTTAATTTTTATTGGATAATTTTTATTATTTTTTAAATATTTTCATTTTTTGGGTAAACTTAGAATAAATAAATTTTTAAGATATTTTTTACTTTTTCTTTTATGACCATTTAAGCAATTAATTTATTTGATATTTTTATGGCATTCAATAATTAATTTCAATTTGTAGATAATTAGTTATAATTTAAAATATTATTAAATTTTATGGAATACTTTGAAATATTATAACTTCAGGAATGATTTTTTAATATATCTTATCTCATTAATTATATTATAGTTTTTTTTTTTTACATTTCAAGTCAATATAATTTTTGTCAATTAACATTTTTGATATTTTATATTTTAAAACTTAAGGCAATTTAAATAACTAATATCATTTTTGCATTTATGTAATATTTTATTCAATATTATTATCTTATTATTATATAATTTTGTATGATTACAAATTTATTACATATAACGATACATACATATAAATATTTTTAAACATACCAATTATTCAACGAAAAACATATTTTTTAACATACAAGATAATAAAAAAAATTATAAATTAAATGCTTACTTCTTGAAGCGCAAATATCTCAAAATCCACGAAAATAGAATTCAACCTAAACACAAAATGCAAACAAAAAATTATAAATGACAAATATCAATAAATTTATGTAATTTCAATAATTTATACAAATTTCACAAATTATAAACACACTTAACTTATTAACTTTAATAAATTTAAAATTTCTAAAATTTCATAAATTAAACTAAATTATATTTATTTACTAAACTTTATTAGAATTTCAAAAAATTTTCAAATTAAATTAATTTACACTTAAATTACAAAAATTTAATTAAAAATTTCTTAAATTACTTTACATTACTACATTTAATTACAAATTAGTGAAATTTCATTTTATTACACTTAAATTTCTAAAATTTAATTTAATTTACTTCAATGATTCTTTAAATGATACTAAAATTTCCAAAATTTCATAAATTGAATTAACTTACTCAAATTTAATTGAAATTTCTAAAATTTTAAAAACTTACACTTAAATTACTAACATTTATTAAAATTTCTAAAATTTAATTTCATTACACATAACTTTATAAATTCTTATTAAATTACATTAAAATTAATTATTAAACATTGCCACAATTTATATAATTTCTATAATTTCTAAAATTTGATTAAATTATATTAAAATTTAATTAAATTATAATTAAATTACTATATATAATTAAATTACACATACATTTCAATACACTTAAATTTCTAAATTTTAATTTAATTATACTTAAATTAGTCATTAAATATTATCATTTCTCAAATTTAATTAAATTACACATAAATTAATAAATTTCATTAACTTATCAAATTTATTAACTTTACACTTAAATTAATAAATTTTTTACATATATTAAATGATTAAAATTTCTAAATTTACACTTTTAACACTATAATTTCTATTAAATTTATACAATAAATTATATAATTTACCTAAATTCACCTACCAAAATTTCAACATTCATTCACAATATTCAATTTACAGATTCACATACAACATCACAAAAATTTAATGTCAAATAAATTGAGTATCACAAAAATTCAATATTTTACATTTCACATAAAATATCACAGATTTTAACATCTTAGAAATTCATACAAAACAAAATTTTTATTATTCACAATAACTATATAATATTTACAATATCTGAAATGCTATAATATCTCAATTATACAATATCACAGATTTCAGATGCTAAAAACAAATATTCACATTTTTAATATAATTCCTATTAAAAATATAAAAAAATAACAAAAAATACTAACTAGGGAGGAGGGACGACGATGAATCTTAGTGGTTGCGACGACGATAGTAGGCCGACGTAGGGGTCGGTGATTCAATAGCAGCAACAAGTGCTAAAGAGAGAGAGAGAGAGAGATACAACATAGCCGAGAGCGAGAAGGAGCAATGCCGGAAGTGATAGAGCAGAGATAGAAAGAGGAGAATGAGCCAACTGAAGAGGAGAGAGAGGGAGACCTAGGCCAAGAAGGAGAGGAAAGCTGAGGGAGAAGAAGAAGAGGAGAAGGGAAGAGAGGAAAATAAAAATCTGCTGCAAATTTTTATTCACTATTTACCGGCGGATTACTGACGAAAATAGACATATCATTTAAAGAAAATCCATTGGTACTCCGTCGGTATTATATTTTTTATTTTATTATCTAAATTACCAACAGAACGCCGATGGACACTCTGGCTTGTTCCTTCCTGTGTGCCTTTTTCATTTCCCTTCATCGACGATTTTGTTGGTAATTTGTGGCTTCAAAGTTGGCGCTATATTTTACTGATGGATTTTTTTGTCGTAAATGTACCAATTGAAATATATCGGTAATAAGTCGCTATGTTATATAATGTATATTTCTATTATTTTCATCGTTTATCTGACGGTATTTACAAACAAAAATTATTATGTCGGTATATTTTATTTTTCTTGTAGTGTTAATTTAGTATATGAAATTGTGAATTTACTATTTATGTATCATGTGCATAATTTCTTTTAAGGTAGATGATATTTCTTAATTTTTTATAATTCATATTCAAAATATATTATATTTCTTAACAATATTGAATTTATTTTTAAGATATAATAAAATTAGTTGTTTTAGGTACTAAATTCCTCTTCTCATTTATCTTCAGCAAAAAGATCAATCTAATATAGTGTGCAACTATTAAATATTAATATTTTTTTTTTAGTATTAGAGGAGATTACACCGGTGAGATTTAAGTTCTGATATTCACTTTTCAATAGTCTTACTTTATCTCTAGTTTAAGATACCACTAGACTATGATTATTTTCTTGTGTAAATATCATATGACTATGTATAAATAAAAATATCTTTTATTATTTTAAAAAATATAGCGATTAACTATTAAATATTAATATTATCATTTTTCTTCAAAAATTTAGTATTTTTAATTAATAAATGCACTCTCTTTTTGTCTTTCCTTTTTATTTATATTATAAAAGTTGAATATAATCTTTCATTTTTTCTCTGATTTGTTTTTATTTTTAAAATAAATATAAAACTATATATATATTTTTTATATATGTGGTAGATAGTGCACTGATGATGATTATAGTTGGAATAAATTTTGAACTTCTTGAATTAAATTCCTGAATTCGTTGCTGAATATAAAATATATATTTATGCCATAAATTATTATTCGACTTAATATTTATATGTTTCAAACTGAAAACATAATATATAATATGATTTTTTATGAAATTTGTAATTATGAAAAATGAGATGGAAAGAACCCTCTCTATATTTAACATAATGTCCCCACCATTGCTATCTTTCTCTCTCTTTCGGTCAGGACATGAAATAAAAAATGGGATAAGGGGTAACGCTCAACCTGGACATGCACGTGTTCAAATTCCTTTTCTTGCAATCACACTCATTAATTAGGTACCGCTAAATGCCAGCGCTTGTTGTCAATCTATCCACTTTCGTTAAATCTATTCCGTTGATTAAGTTACATTACTGTTAATTTTGGTTGCATGGGAAGATAAATATTATATAATAATAGTAATAATCATATAACAATAACAATAAAGTTTCCTTTTGCTTGAAATAATCATGGTTTGGAAACCAACAAGCCTAGCTTAACAACTAATAAATCTATTATAGTTTATTTAATTTGAAAAAATAAAAGGAAATCCAGCTATCAGCCAATGATCACACTCTTTCATTTAGGTGGGAGGCTACCATATTACTCCAGCAACTGATAGGGATGTTTCACCTTCACATGCATATTATTAAACTACTCAGGTTTTTTTTACCAATACCAAGTTGATTAAAATTTTGGGTATCGAGAGAGTTTTATCCTTTTTATTAGTATACTAGATTTAAGTTCATATTAGTCCTATACCCATATGATATAAGAAAATCGAGTGGTCGTATTTTTGCATCTCATACTGGATTTTTTATAATAAAATAAAATAATATATATAACTAAAATAATCAAATTAAAATTTTAAGAAACATCATTTCAATTTTTATCATTTAAATTTTATACATTAGTCAAAACTAATTTTTAAAGATAAATTTAAAAATATTTTTTTACAGTACGTGTAATTTGAATCTTGTTTAGTTAAAATAAAAAATATATTTTTTTTATCAAGATGATATATACACTCTTAAATAAATTTTTGATAAAAAAGAAATTAATATTTAATCTTGTTGTTAATTAAAAAGTTCAAAACTTATGAAATTAAAATCCAATTATTGATTCATGAATTTATTATCTTTCTTATATGTATAAAATTATAGTTATTAGTTTCATATAATTATAAATTATTTTAAAAATAAAAAGGATGTTCATAAAATCATTTAAAATGAATAATTTCAAAAGGTGTAGCTCAAATATGAAACACTTTTTTATATTATTTATTAAAGTTAATCGATGATAGCCACATTCCACTTATTAATAATTTTTTATATTGCTCGACTCCTTGATTGTTTTTATAAATTTAAAATGATGTTTATAAAACTATAGATCTATTTTAATAAACGTTTTTACAACTTTTTATCATTAATCAAATATTTCTGTCCAAGCAAAAAAGAAAAAACATAGCTGAACCTATAAGAAACCTTTTCCTTTTCAAAAAAAAAAAAAAAGAAAGAAAGGAGATGATGAGATATAACTCAAACACTCATTTAAGTGGTATTTGATAAAATTAAAAATTAATTGTTGAAATTAAATACTAAATAATTTTAATACTGAAAATATAATATTTTTAATATTGAAAATTTTAAGAGCTAAATTATCATTAAATAGTACTAAATTCTCAAAAAATACAAAATTTAAGATAAAATAATTACATATTTTATAATATATAATTTGATTTTAAATATTTTAAAATTTAATTATATTCTTAT
Organism: Omphalea diandra; assembly: GCA_949677035.1. Classification (NCBI taxonomy): domain Eukaryota; kingdom Viridiplantae; phylum Streptophyta; class Magnoliopsida; order Malpighiales; family Euphorbiaceae; genus Omphalea; species Omphalea diandra. Next base: position 3,642 of record CATIWR010209912.1, on the reverse strand, counting down.
CAAAGGATTATAATAATAAATAGCAAGATTAATAAAATATATCAAAATAGCAAATTTTTGGTTAAAATAGTCATGGTGTGGAAACCAACCTAGCTTAACAACTAATAAATCTATATTTTATTTAATTTGAAAAAGGAAATCTAGCTATTGGCCGATGATCACTCTATTCCAAATAATTGAAAGCTACAATATTCCTGCAAATGATAGGAATGTTTCACCTTCGCATTCATATTATTAAAGGAAATGTTTAGATCCCCTCAGGGCACGATATCTACAATAGGTCACATTTGGTACTTGATTTTATATTTGGTACTTGTTTTTTTTTAAAAAAAATTAAATAAAATTTAATGAGACGTTGATCAATTTTGATATTCAATAATATTAAATTTTATATTTATTTTATTTATTTTTTGTAATTATATATTGAATTTGAAATAGTTAAATAACACAACACTGATGATAATAGTATCAAAATAAGACCATATATAATCACATCAAATTTAATATACGATTATAGAAAACAAATAAAATGAATATATATTTTAATACTATTAAATATAGAATTTTGGTCAATATTTAATCAAATTCTGTTTAAAATTAGAATTTATCAAAAAAAAAAGGGGTCAAATATAGCACAAGTCACAGCATCACTATGGATATAGTGTCTGGTGCCGCGTGTTGGTGCCCACTATTAAATTAATCTACTTTCACTTCATATATTGTAATTAAGGATAAACTTAATTGGGTGTTGGCTGGAAAAATAAGAAAAAAAACATGAGTTGAAAGTAATTACCACTATTATATTAATCTACTTTCACTTCATATATTATAATTAAGGATAAACTTAATTGGGTGTTGGCTGTAAAAAAAAATAAAAAGTTGAAAGTAATTATCAACAAGTAGCTAGAAAATCATACGTTAGCTGGTAAATTGATTACTATCCAATTGTTTATGGAGATCTTAATTTTAAAATCATATTATGAGAAAACGTTTTCTTTCTTATAAAAATTTCAAACTCAATCCAGATTATGTTTAATTATTTGAATTTAAATAAATTTAGGAACTTGGTTCGTTTAGTTCAAAGACGCCCCTTTTTTTTTTTTCATTAGAGTAACTTTCTGAAAAAATGAATTTATAAAAATAATTTATTGGAGAACAAATTTTTTACAATGTTTTATTTTTTTAATAAATTTATTAATATTATATTTAATTCACTTATTAACTTAAAAAGTATGCCATATAAAAAATATAATATTATTTATAATTTATCAATATTAATACTTCTCAATCTATTAATAAATTTTAATAAGAAAATAATTAAAAAAATATCTTGCTCTTCTCCAAGAAAGTTTTATTTTTTAAGTAAAATAAGATTAAATTTTCATTACTTATATAAATATGGTTTAACAGAGTTGCAAAACTTTATATTGTTACGTATTATTATAATAAATTTTATGATAAATAACAAATAATTTGATTTGTAGAGATTTATCGTATCAATAGAATATTTAATTAAGTCAATTAATGGTAACCATATTCTATCTACCGATAATTTTTTATATTGCTCGAGTCTTTAGTTTTTTACGAACTTGGTATGATATTTACAAATTAGAGAACTAATTCATAAATATCTTCATAATTTCTTGTATTATTAATTAAATAACAAAATATTAGGCCCAAGCAAAATAAAGTATCACAAAAATTATACATAAAAAGTTGTACTTATTGATCCCATGATAAAAGGTTTTCTTTGAGCATGTTTGGTATCGCTATTGAAAAAATCTGATTTTAAGAAAGGAAATGATGAGATGTAACTCTAACACAATCTCACTGTTAAGATTGTTAGGAATATGACTCAAAAATTTCTAATGGGATTTGAAAAAGATTTTCTTATTTTATTTGGTAAAATATTTTTAAGAAGATGAGGATTATTCTCTATGTGATCTTAAATTTCTATTTTAGAGTTATTTATAAATGAATTTGAATTCTTATAAAAGTAAGATTAAAGGAGACTAATTTTATAAATGGGATCATTATAAGAACAATTATTTGACTCTTGCTCAAGTTAGTGAGAAGGGCTCTTGCCCATAAGGTGACTTGTAAGTAATAGATAAAGGAAAATGAGAGGGACAAACTATTTTATTTATTATAAATAGTATTGTGTGTAATGGTTATGTAGTGAGATTATGTATGAATTGAAATTTATTATGTATAATTAAAATTGTTTAAGTAACTTTAAGTAGGAGAGATTTTTTTAGTGTAATAAGTTAAAGGATTATGATAGTTGTTTTGAGTTTATTGACGTATTCATATGATTAATAGTTAATGGCATATGTGGACATAACCCTATTAAAAGGATGAATCACGTAAAATATTATTATTATTTTATATTTAATTTATCTCTCATAGATTTGTATCTTTCTAAAGTAACGATGAAAGTCACGTAAAAATATAACAAATAATATCATAGATTAAAAAATGATTCTAATGAGTTTAGTTGAAGGTAGAGTTGTTACAATGTGAATAACACATGTTTGATAATATTGATCATGGCTTAAGGTTTAGTGAATGTTAAAATTAAAGTGGAAGCAAGATTAAGAAAATTAATGTCGTGAATATTTTTTGAAGAAACAAGCAAATGACACCCAAAAAATCAAAAATTAAAATTTGAAAGATTTCAAGTTCAAGCATAAAAGATTGATGATTTGAAGATAGCAAAAATATGAGATCCATAGGACTTAGCAATTTTATGTTAAAGATAGAGATTTGCTCAGAATATAATTCAAATTTCTAATAAAATTTAGAAAGATTTTTCTATTTTATTAGAGAAATATTCTTTAAGAGAGTGGAAGATTATTTTTTATGCAGTATAGGACTCCTATTCTAGAGATATTTTTAATTGAATTTGAATTTCTTTTAAAAGAAGTTAACTCTATAAATAGAAATATTAGGAAAAATGTTAATTTTTGTCCAAGATAGTAAGAACAATTCTTGTCCATTGTAGTTGATGGTAATTGATGCTTTGATATATTATTAAACTAGTAGCTGACCCATTTATGGTAATAAAATAATAAGAGAGATAAATTATCTTATTTTATGTGGTTAGATAATATATGATTTGAAGTGTACCATATATCATCAAGATTGTTTATGTAATTGTGAGTAAAAGAGATCTCTTAGATATAATAGATTAATGAGTTTAAAAAAAAATAGTTGTAAGTTTATTGATGTATTTATATAATTAATAGTAGAAAATGCTCATAAATATAGCCTTATCAAGAAAATAAATTATATAAAATATTATTATTTTTTGTAAATTTACACACTTTTCAATCACGATAAAAATAATGTAAATGTATAATACTCTCTATTACATGTTAGTAAATTATTTTGTCCCAACTAAAAATCAAATAGAAGTACACAACTTTTTGTTTATAACTTTAAGCTTGTGATTGGGAGAGGGTAAAATAAGGGGAAGAGGAAAATAGGAGGGGAAAGTTATTTTCCTTGATTGGAAAGGGGAGGAAAATAGAGGAGGGAGGGAAAATTTGAGTTATTTTCCCTCCTCCATTTTCTCTCCAAAATGGAGAGAAAATATTGAAGGAAGAGGGAATTTTGCAAAAATTACCATCCTACCCCTGG
>CATIWR010209900.1:0-59122 GCA_949677035.1 Omphalea diandra | reverse complement strand
CTAAAAAAAATTATTCTTTTTTCTTTTTTATTTTCTTTTCTTTTTGCCTTTTTTTTTTTTTTTTTTCAACACCAATACCACACCCCCCCCCCCCCCCCCCCCTTTCTTAGTGCCTAAGGCCAACAATCCATTTTCAGACTCAAAATATTTTATGGCTTGTGAAAATGAAACTAGATTTTTATTGATTCCAATATCAACATCTGACTCTTACAAATAAACCACATAATCATCCAAAATGGCTAACTTTCTTTCTCTTTGAGATCTCCTCAAAGGCATTTCTTATGATTCATGTGTAACAGTCGGTTATGAGTTAGTTTCTTGTGAGTGTGTTTCTTCATTCAAATATTAATCTACATTATCTAAATTTTCATTAATTGTTGGAACAATATTTGGATCAGTATTTGTTCCTTCATTCAAATATTGTTCATTATTGTTTTAATTTTCATTATAATGAACAATATTTAAAACGTTTATGGATGAAGAAGCCTTTATGGTTAAAGGAACATCTAACCTTACATCCTTAATATCCATATTTTGTTGTTCATCACGTCCACTAACTTCACCATTCTCAATTAATCTAACATTTCCAATTTCCACAATTCTAGGATTATGGTTTGGATAATAAAACTTGAATTCTTTAGATTTCTTTAGGTAACCAATAAAGTAACCACTAATAGTTCGAGAATCTAATTTCTTTTCATGTGGATTATAAATTCTTGCCTCTGTTGGGCAACCCCAAACATGTAAATGTAGGTCTCCTTCTAGTCCACAATTCAAAAAGAGTTTTTGGAACTGCCTTATTAGGGACCTTGTTCAATAAATACATAGCCATTTTAAGGGCATACATCTACAACGATTTAGGTAGTGAGGAGTTACTCATCATACTCTTAACCATATCCATCAATGTCCTATTTCACCTTTCTACCACACCGTTTTATTGAGGTGTAGTATACTGTGCACATATGCCATGTCTTTCGAGGAATTTTGCAAATGCACCTAGATATTGTCTTGACTCATCATATTTCCCATAGTATTCACCATTTTTATCAGACCTTATGATTTTCACTTTTTTATTTAATTGCCTTTCAACCTCAGTTATATAGACCTTAAAGACATATAATGCTTGAGATTTTTCCTTAAACAAATAGACATAATCATATCATGAAAAATCATCAATAAATGTGATGACATACTTTTCTCGTCCAAAAGATGGAGTATCAAAAGGTCCACAAATTTTAGTGTGTATAATCTCAAGAAGCTGAGTGTTTCTTGTGGCTCCTTTCTTATTGTGTTAGGTTTGCTTTCCCTATATGAAATCCACACACAAACTTAGATTAGTAAAATCTAGATTTGGAAAAATCTCATTCTTTACTAATCTTTCTAACATTTCTTTGGATACATGGCCCAAACGTTTATGCCACAAGTAAGTAAAATTTTCATTCATTGCACTACATTTAATTCCAACATTATTATGGACAATAAGTAAGGATTCAATAAATTTATTATCAAGTTTCATTTATGGATTCACAATAATTAAATATTAAAGTATACCATAGTTCCCCTTTAAGCAGATTCTACAATACACTATCATAATTTAAATGTCAATGATAATCAATCACAAGTAAATAAATATTTCAAATCAAACACATATGTCATCTATAGATGTACAAATATATTTGACCAAAATATTAATTTACTCTCATTATGTTTAGTCTTACATATAGGTGAATTAAAGGTTATGTAAAACTAACATCAATTTATTATTAACTTTATTTACCCAATAGGCATTTAATTAAATATAATGGGTAATCAATCCTTTATTTTTTTATATATGTTATCATCATAATTTGATAACTTTGATGACTAACAAATAATATTTATAAATTCATGTATAAATTAAAACTTTGTTTTAATGATGTACACTTATAAAATAATAATGCAGAAATATGATAAATGCAATTAAATAAAATTCATTATTCACTATATATATACAAAGTCCTAATATGTATGTATATTAATCAAATTCCATAAACATGTATCAGACAATAATATATCATTATAAGGAGTTTTCAGTCGGCAAAGCAAAAGGCATTCAATATTGAGATCATAGATTCGACTCCCAGGGTCAGCGCCGTCCTGTTTTAATGCCACCATTTTCAATAAAAAAATCTAAAAATAAATGTCTGGATTTTCATAACCAGCAAGTCGCTTTCGACAAGTGGCTGAGGCGCATGATTAGCGAACAGTGTTGCGCAGGTTCAAAATTCGCCGACCGGCATTCTTAATTATTTTTTTTTCTTTTCTTATGCACCCGTTTGATCAATTGCTCAAGAGATAATTATGTCAGTGTACTAGGCTTTTAAATAATGCACAAGTACTACTAATATCCTATACACATCTCAAAGGCGCAAGCAACATTATTATCATTATTATTTTTTTTTTTTACCAAAACAACTAGACAACATAATCTTTATAGTCTACATTCATAATCCATAAAATATTGAACATATAAATCTCACATATAGACATTATAAAATACATAATAACGAATGTAATGTAAACTCTAATGGGTTAGAAGATGACATATTTATATCTTTTATAACTTAATTTGGTACGCCTATCACATAATCAGATGAACAGTCAGAGTTAATTAGTTATTTAATTATTATTTGGACTTATGAGTTAGCAAATAATTAATCCAATATTAGGCCACATTCTAACAGTGTTATGGCTATGGGTTGGCTTTTATATCTCATATTCTTGTGGATAACAGCTAAGGAACCTTTGCATGAGACTGAAGAAAACAATGTAGAGTAGGAACCTACTGCTAGTACGCAACTTCTCTTGCTACTTCTGTCTTGATTTTGCACATATTCCATCAAGTTTCTCTTTGATCTTTAATATTAGTGATTCTTATATTTTACTGTTTATTCTTAAAACTGCTTGCTTTTAGCAATAACATCACTTCCTCCCTTTTCGTATTTTATACACTATTGAATTTGTGGTTTAGGTGTCTCAAAAGCCACTTATAACTTATTTACATGTTCCTCTAGGATTTCTAGTTAACTAGAGAAAATAAGGATTGATCTATTTTTGTTGATTATCTTGTGTTGATTTTTGTTATTTTTGATGATGATTTATGTATTGGCTCCCTTATTATGAAGTAGAAATCTTCAAGTTAGAGACATTTTTTACTTAATGACAACTCTTCATACTTGATGATTAAGTTTTCGTCCTTCTGCAATTTCATGTGCTTTATTTCTTGTTTTACTTTCCACACTGCTCCTCAATTGCCAATCTTGCTATTGCTCACTTTTATACATTTACTACAACATGCCCAGTTTCGCAAAGTATCTCTTAGCTTCATTGGTCATGGTTCAATCAATATGAATTCTTGGGTTTAAAATATGAATTTGACATTTATGGATTTGGGCTAAAATAAATGAGTCAGTCTTTAAGTCATACCTCTAATTGGGCTTGAATAAAAAATATTTTGAATGTAAACACATATATTTTTATGAACCATAAAAGATTATGAGTTATATTTTAAACCATGATAACCATTTTAATTGAACTTTCAAAGACTATAAAATTGACAATTGTAGTAAATACCTTAACTGATTAATCGAAATTGCTCGGTTAAAGAAATTTCAAACTATGGTATTGCTTTAATTTATCAACAAAGAAGTAAGCAAACCTTCTAAAGCTGAAAATTATAATTTTTGGAACAACCATAACCAAAATACTGAGCATAAAAATAATTTTATGTAAGTTGCTAAAAACATTAATAATAAATTCTTATTTAATTTTTTTTTTCAAAAATACCTATATTTTCTAAGATAAATTTTAAATTTTAATTAAAATTCAACTAAATTATTTTTTAAAAAATCAATTGAATTCTAAACACACACAACTTACTTAAATATTCAAAAGGATGATAAATAAAAATATTTTTAATTGTACTTTTAATTTTTATCTAAGCTAGAAATTTAAAAATAGTTAGGGCAAAAATAATAGAGAAAAAAGATGAAAAGAAAAAATAAAAGGTTGTAAGAGAAATCCGTTCCTAAAGCAATAGTCGTCCGTACCTAAAGCAATAGCAGGCTGCCAAAGAAAGACTCACTAATACCTAAAGATAGGCCTACGAGGGTCTCATCGAGAATCATAAGAAGTGAGGTTTTCTCCAACTCAATCTCTTTGATGAGTGGCGAAACTTGGAGATCAATCTATCCATTGTCTCTTCACAGTAGAAACACAATTGCTAAAATATGGGCTTGAGCGGTCCTAGCATGTCCCTGCGAAGGGTGTATAGCGAGCCAAGGATATGTCAAGATCTTCTCCTCCCCTAATATATAAAGGGTTACCTCATCATAATGCAAATCAAATAACTCCATCATCTTCCAGATGTGTGGATAATTTAAGTGTGATAATGCAATTTAGTCTGCATAGTAATATGGGAGTTGAGGATTGCACAAACTCCTTAAGTAAGGGGTAAACCTTAATCTCCCTAAAGTGAAAACAATGGGTGATTGGATCTTAATGATCATAAGCTACTTATAAAAAGTCGATGTTAAGTCAAATGGATGAAAGGTAACAAAGGGCATTAAAATACACCCAAGGACGGTCAAACAAATTTGGGGTAGGATGGACTTTAAAAATGTTGTAGCCATGATTAGCGGTTGAAAAATAATAGAAGAGGGCATTGAAATTGAGAAGGAAAGATTTTAAAAGAAGGAAGAAGGTGAATAGTATTTGATAGCTATGAACAGTTAAGTTGGCTTAAAGAATAATATTGTTGTCTACATAAACATGTACTCATCTATACCAATAATTCACTAGTCTTTACAAACAACTTTGATTGCAATTTTTGTAGGAAGCTTTCCCTTGCATTATTGGTAATTTGTTCATCTTAGACCAGTGTTGGCCCTAGGCATCAAGAAAGGAGTTTGAATTGGTGTATAAAAATTTAAACAGGAAAGGGAAAAGAGAAATGAATTGAGAAGAAACACAAGATTTATAGTGGTTCGGGTATAAACAACCTTATTTCCACTCTTCAATTCTTATTGGGTGTTCCACTATCTTTTAAAGGTGTTTTCAAGCTTACACCAAACTTTTACACTTGTGTTTTGAAGGCTCACACGACAACCTATACTCTTGTCTTTTGAGGCTTGCACAACAACCTTTACACTTGTGTTTTAACAGACTCACACAAAAAGCTCTCTTAGTGTTTTGACAGGCTCACACTATAACCTATTGCAATTGGTGTTTATGCTCACACCCAACAATGACTTAAAGAACAGAGAAGATTGAGTAACAAAATTGCAAGAGTTTGAGTACAAAGTTATCAATTCTCTTACATTTACATTTGTTTGGTGAGGTATTTATAGCCTCTACCCACCAAAGAGAAATTGTAATAAAATTGGTACAAAATCATCAAAGTGTGTTAGACAAATTTTTCACATTAAATGTTTGACAGTCTTAATTCGCTGTCACTAATACTCGTTAGTGATCGCAAAATCCAAATTCCATACGGAAAACCCCCTTTGTGTCTAACAGGTAGTCCATGTGGCAGCTTCTCATTAGTTCACTAGGAAAATATAGTAGTTGCCTTTTACCTACTCTTAAAAGTAGCGATCGCGATTTTTCTTGTACAGATCGCGACTAAAGACACAAATTCATCTACCAAAAGTGTTCATCTTCTTCTTTTGGGTTCGCAGTCACTACCAATAAGTTCCCATCGCGATTTTTGACTTCCAATGATTACTTGGAACACTTGTCAAGCTGTGGTTGTGGACTTGATTCTCTCTTGAGTTACTTCAAAATTCACAGTCATGACTGAGGTATGACTTACACCACGAATTCGTTTGTGACTCTGACTTTCCTTTTTTTAAATTGGTCACACTAGAGAAATGGCCCGTGAATATGTCTGTCCATTTTGTCAACCTGCTTTGGTCTAGTTCGCAGTCGCGATTTATCAAGTTACGGTCATGAATTAGAAGACACTAGCTTACTTTGGAGATTTTTTAACTTCATCCAACTTCCAATGTAAAGATTAATTAAAAACTTCAAAACAATACTTAATTTGAAACATTAGAATTGATCAATCCCCTTTGTCAAGATCAAAAGAGGTCTAAGACTTAGGGTTAACCACCCTAATCCAATAACCAGTTTAAGAAAGCATACATACAAGGGATTCAGTACTTCATCCACTCAGTTTATATATAGAACATAAAAAAAAAGTAATAGAGGCATTCATTATACTAAAAATATTGAGTTTGACAAAATTGAGGTGCTCATACCCAAAATGCCCTACTATCCTAACATCCAAAAATTAAAAAGAGCCTAAAAATATGCTCAAGAGTTGTATAACAATTGTAATCAAAATATCAAAGTTTCTTACGGCTCAAATGATAGAAAAAAATAAAAGCCTAAAAATAAAGATAATCTAAAATGGGGGAGGGGGTAGTTATCACAAGCTTAATCCTCATTGCCCCTCCTCAAAAGTGCAAACATAATTGTTTGACTCTTCTAGCACTAGCAAATCCATGCTCACACAAAGCTTTACTAGCTAAGCACATCTTTGGAAGCTTCCAGCCTTGTTATTAGATCAACTCCTATAACCAACATATGGCTCAGATGGTTAAGGTACTCACACACTAGCATAAACATAAACATGTATATGTGAGCTGCATTTTAACTAACTTATAGGTCATCAGTTTGCTAGGTAAACATCCATTTCAATATGACGATAAGGTCGAACATGTTTTCAGCCTAGACGCAGGGAAACTACGTAAATGCAAAATAGATTTGACAAGCATAATGAAAAATAAGAAATGTAAAAGCAAAAAATAAAGTACTTATGTGAGTCATGTCGAATGGCTTGAATGAGCACGAAAATTGAGTGAGCTTTAATGCCATCATGGAGCCCACGAGTAAGGAGATGCATGTCTGCATGAAGCTATTAGGAACTACAACAGGCTTCAAGCTCAATGTCTCTATGGTGGAAGCCCATTTAAAACTCTCTATCATTAATGCAGGCTTTGAAGGCATGCATTCAGAGTGCACCATTATGCCACAACCACCACACTGTAGCATTGTCCCCGTATGTGCCTTATGTCGAGGGAATGATCGGATGCGAGCCTCGAACATCGAAATAATGCCTATTAGCAACTCTGCCAACCATGCCTAACACCCCCTAACACCTATGACTAGCTGCTCCCCTGGTTGTAACTCCAACGCCTATTGAAGCTTTATCTCCTCCTGGTTAGTAGCCAGAACATGTTCCTCAATAGATGCTTAGGCACCATACATGCATCAAGACCTTCCTAATAAAACAACACCATCTCTCTCAAGTACAACTCCCTGATAGAGGGCCCCACCAGTAAGCGACGCCCGTAAGAGTGCCTTTCCTCCTTTAGTAACTATAGCTGCCATATATCGATAGGCCCTCTCCAACCCAAGTAGAGTTGAAAGAAAAGAAACCCCTATTATGAGTATACTAACAAATACATTAATCATAAAATTTGATAATTTGACTTCATTTTTTATAGGTGAATGTACCTGAGCCATTATGAGCTCATCCAAGTAATTATACATGTTCCCTAATGACCTCTCACTATAGTGAGTGCTACTCTAGTGTTAGACATAAGGGTAACAGAGCTCCATGTCCTCCAGGGGTTGTCGCCTTCAAGCAACCCAACTTTATAATGCAAGCCTTCTAAGAACACATCATTACCCAAACAAGGAAGATGAAATAAGTAGAAAATAAAATGAAAGGATGCATTTGGGATAACACATAACTTGAGGACTCTTCAGCTATCGTTAATGTATGATAACCCATGATAGCAATGATCCAAGAATTTGTATAGGTGGGCTATTGTCATTGACCCCTAGTTGAAATGGCATGTTAGCTTGAAGTCCTTGAGGGTTGGCAATAAGCAAATCTCTATGATATCTATGAGGTTGGTGCACAAAGCCTCCATCAAGCAACAGAGAAGAAAACATCTTATTGACTACTTAATCTACTCTTAAGGGCTTTCGTTGGTCAACACAAGCGCCAGCTTCTTTAAGCTCGAACACTCGAAGGCAATTTTCTCCTTCATATGGTGAACATATCTTAGTAACTATTTGATATAGTCTATCCATAACACTAGGTGGTAAATGCTTGCATTCGTTAGTAGGGGATACCTGAGCAATGGATCTCGATGAGATTGGTAAATCCTCCAGTGTAAAAGTGAGCTCCCTTACTTATGGAGAGGTGAAAGGTATGGGTGTTGTCCATCAATCTCTCCACTAATGCCTGCATTGTTGTCCCATCACTCCTAAGAGGTTGATTTGACAAGGTTCTTAAAAGGGGAGGAGCTTTGTTTGCTTGATGCACGTGATTGCCCATGTAGGTTGACATCTGAACCATAGACTGGAATGAGTGATTGCCTTGCTAGCTTTTCTAAAGGTAACATCACCTTGAAAGAAAAAGGAAATGAAAAGTTAACACTAATAGACAATAAGACATTCCCATTAATAAATCAAAACTAAGAAAATTAAAATGACAATAAGTGCACTGATCATGTAAAAATAGAAAATAAAAAATCACAACACCACAAAGGCTCAAGTATGTACATTATACACAAACACATTATATAATCTAATTTTCATTTTTTAAGTGCAAGGATAATAAATAAGACAAGTGCAAGGAATACAAAAAATTCCAATAATTTGCTAAAATCTCAAAAAAATCATAATAAAGATCTAAGGTTTTCATTGAATCAAATGAAATTATTTTTCATCAATCTCATATTTTGTGCAAGCATACAAGAAAAAAATATGAATGACATTAGACACATACACAAAAATATAAAATTTGCAGGCATTACAAATATGTAGTAGCCAAAAAATTGGACAAAATTTCCAAAATAAGTTGGCTCACATGATATCACTAAGTGAGTGTCCTACTAGCTAGTTTAACTTATGGAAACTAACCTAATGTTCTCATACGAAGTAAGGATTGTGACAGTGCTAAGTATTCGAAAAGAGTTGAGAATGAGAGAAAAATAAATAAAAATAAAATATACAGAAAATAGGGATAGACAACTTACCACTCTAGAGATAGTGCCAAGAAGATGGGAATACAAAACATAGACTAGGTGCGAATCCTTACCCAGCTCCAAACCTTTTGTGCACATCTTAGGAAGCATACTCTCGAAGGGTGATACTAATGCAAAGCCGTGACCATGAAGATCACTAACTCATCGTAAGAAAGATCATCCCCCTTGAGAAATCAATTGGGGCATCATGGAAGTCATGTATCAGTGCGTTGTGGTGTGCCATTGCAAATTCGTAAGTAAGGGGAACCTAAAAGCTAAATCTATAGAGTTTCAAGTAAGAGAAAGAAAAGAAAGAGTGAGAAATGAAAGAATGAGAGCTAGGGCCGATCAAAGGCACTAAGTTGTTTATACAAATAATTAATATCCCTCCATGCCCTGATTTTCTCGATACGCCTCTATGATAATTGGTTGTACAAACAAGCCTTTGTTTATACAAACCACTAAAATATACCTAAAAAGGAAAGGATAAGGAAAATGAAAAGAAAGGAAAGAAAAGAAAAAGGAAGAAAAGAAAAGAAAAAAAAGAAAAAACTAGGGCACGATGGCAAACCCTCTTTAGCTAAATTCTATAAATGACCAAAATAACCCTACACCTCTTAAAACCAAGATAAGCAAGGAAAACTTAGCTTAAGCACTTGGAAAGCTAATCAAAATGACAAAACCATCACCATGACACATAATTCTCTTTAATATGTGTCAGAAGGGTTACCAACTTTCTATTTCACTTTCAAAGAACACAAAATTCATTTTAATGTTTTTCATAAGGGCCAGTAATGCCTATTTCACTTATAACATTTGCTAAAATATGAAATGTTCTTTAGTGCTTGTTAGAGGGCTACTGAATCAACATTTTTTTTCTAAAATGGTTATCAAAATATAAAATAATTTCAACACTTTTTGGAGAGTTGCTAAGTCAACAATTCTTGTTAGAATGGTTGTCAAATTGCAAATTCAATTTCAATACATGCCAGAGGCTACTAAATCATCACTTCTCATCAAAATGACTATAAAAAAATAGAATCCTATATTTAGTAACTGCTAGAGGGCTGTTGAACCACTATCTTATCAAAGTGACTAGTAGAAAAAAGTTTTATTCTAAGTACCTATTGAAAGGATGCTGAAACAATAAATGACCTTGAAACTAACTTGAAGGCTATCAAAAAGCTTAATAGCTGCTAGAAAGTTGCTAAGGAAATAGTAAACCCTAGCACCTACTTGAAAGTTACTAAGGCAATAGTAAACCCTAGTACCTACTTGAAAATTGTTGGAATGAAACATTTAACACGAGTACCTACTAGAAGGTTGTTGAGGACGTTAGGACCTGCTTGAGGAGCTGCTAAGAAAGTTTTATCCTTTAATACCCTTTTTCTAGTGTTTATATTTATAGCAATGCTTTATAATGTCTTGTTCAATGGTCATTTCCCTAATGCCATTTTTTAAGCCCTATAAAATAAGGGACAAATTATGAGCATTAGATTTTAGGTCTTAGGATACAGGCCTAATGATCAGAAATAACTTGAATTATCCCTAAAAAATGTAGAAAGACATTGCATAAAAAAAGGAATAAAAGCTTATAAGAAGCCTTGAATCAAGCCAGCCTTTTAAACAAACCAAATGTAAAACCATGAAGGAATACCATCCATTGGTTATATGGTTAAGCACTTGGTGTACAGAGATGCCTTAATCCCTAATAAAAAGAAGGTTCTGGAACATTTGACCTTTTAACTCCTGATTGGTTGTACAAATAACTGCTAGTTTGTACAACTAATTAACTATGTAGATAACTCAAACCCTAATTCTCTAAAAGATTCTTTGACCCTATCTATTAGAAGCTAAGGATTGAGTGTAAGCTTAGGTGCACCCTCCTCACTTTTATACATACCTCTCTCATTGAAGGAGAAGGAAAGGCTTGGACAACCTAGAGTTACTCTATAAAAATACCTTCTCATAGTCTTCAAAACACTTTTCAACATATAAAAATCCAAACACCTGACTCCCAAATTAAAGATTCAAGGTATAAACTAGGGTTTTATGACTCATTTGTATTGTTTCCCTTACATATTGAAGGATTATTCATCATTTAAGTGCCTTTTAGTCAAGGCACACAAAAAAGGGCATCTAAGACTTTAATTCCCTTATTTTGCTTCTTCTCATTAGTTTTCTTTTCTTTTATTTTCTTAAAATAATAGTATCAGATGTCTATACAAACTTTTCTTTAGTCTATACAAACTACTAATTTGACTATATAGACTACCAGTTGGTTTGTAAAACTAACTTTTACTATAATCAATAATTTTCTCTTATCTTCCTTATTTATTTTCTCTTTAGGGTTTTATGGTTCTATTAGCTTTTAGTAGTCTAACAATGAAAATGGAAAAGGCCTCAAGGCCTATCACCCATTTCCTTCTAATAAAAGAGGTAATGATCAAGGAAAATGGAGTTTATTTGGTAATTTTAATGCTTTTAAATTCCCCACTTCATCGATTTTCTCCCACCTTTCTTATATGTATGTGTTTTATGTTTTTTGGAATGTTATTAGGGGAAGGGTTTTCATCCTCTTTGAATCTATGATTCTACTTTATTTTGGGGATTATTTATCTGATTTTTATAAGATATGTGTGTTTTTGCCTTTCCTATGATGAAGAAATAATGGTTAGCTACCTAGCTTATTCATTTTCCCTTCTACATCATTTTGGTGGCTCCATGATTAATGAGGAGAGGGCTTATGGCCCTAGGACTTTCCATTTCATATATATGTGTTATTGGTTAGTTACGTGCATTCTTGGCTTTGTTCAAACTTTTTTAAATGTCTCACCACTATCTTTGGTATCCTAGCCTTTACTAATGGCTAGGGATATCTTTGGGATGTCTTTGATATGAAAGAGCTCCTTTGGAGCATTATTAGATAAGGATCTAATGATCCTATGATTTCAAAAGTGGTAGCTTTAATCCTTGCACAAGGCCTTCTTATCCTTCATGTGTTTCCTCTTCAACCCATGCATTATACGTTTTTATTGTTCTTGCCATATTTCATACTTGTGTTCCATGTTTACTTTGTCCCATTGACTCATTATTGACATGAATAATGGACATATATGCATCCCTAGGTCCCCTAACATAGAGTTTAATATATTTATAACCTATGAACATGATAGGTTAGGTAGTTCACTATTTGAATGTGATGAAAGATCTTTGTTATAGTTGATAATTCCATTAGGTCTTAGGGTAACTTAGGCTATCATTTTCATTATGCCTTGGTAATAATATGTGTTTTCTCTCAATCGGTTGAGATGCATTTATTTATTTTTTTTGCATATTATACATGTGTTAATGATTATGCATGCTTAACCCCATTTGAAGTTATATATGTACCCCCTCCCTATAGTGAATGCTTATAATGTGTTGATGTTATTCTTAATTTGAAACATACTAGATGGATGTTAAGATCGTTAGATTAGACAAATTGATGATATGGCTAATTGTAATTATGAACAAAAGATGCTTGAAGGTTGAATCCTTAAATCTAGGCAATTTAGGTATAACACCCATTTCTATTTATTAAGCATGACATTCATTTCCAAATATTCACTTGTATAAAGGTGAACTTATCACTTATACATAATAGAAAAGGCACAACAATGCCTAATTTAATGTACATATATGCTAAGGACAACCCATGTAATGTAATTGACCATAATTAATTCCCATCGAGGTATATATACATGACACGAGAAGAGAGAGAGTTGGAATTCAACTGACGACCTATACTCTATGTATCCATGTACAAATCTTTATGCTCCAAAATGCCCAAACCTTGTGCTTCACTATTTGAAAAAATAATTGTGATTTATTGAGTCATAACTCAATAAATAGAATAATAATCAAATTCTAATGACACAATCAATAATCAAATATTATTAAGATACTTCATGAGTACAAGAATTAACTTATGCAAGTGCAAATACAATAGATTAGTTATTTTTATTATGACCTTACAAGGCAAACACTACTACCAAGAATTCATATGAATCAAGTGACATTCACTTTTGCTAGGCTGCATATAACATATGATTCATTTAATCAAGAATCTATGCCATAATAGGACATATCAATTCCTTTGCCAAGTGATTTGTAAGTATTTGACAAGCCAATCACAAACATCCTTTTAGTTTTATATGCATGTGTTCATTCACAATGGTATAACAAGTAATCATTAAGAACATATAATTCTCATTTGATTTGGATTCACATGTAAAATGTAGCAATTCATTCACATACACATAATATAACCCAATCATATCTTAAAATCACATACACATTAAAATCTAATTATGGTTTTTACTTAACTTTGATGTAATCAAACTTTATGGTAGATTTGAATCTCTCTCTTAAGCTTCTTTAATATGTTGAGGTCCTAACATATAATACATATATGATTACACATGGTTCTAAATGACTTTACATACTTGAAATACAACTATGGTCATGTTTCATGCAAGTGGGTCTAGTATTTATGTTTATTATTCATGTATGACAGTTTGACCATACTACACTCTCACTGTAATAACTTTAGATATATCCATTTGAATGACTTGATTCTTTTTTAATTGCACTAGATGTGTATGACTATAATAGAGTCAAAATTCAAGTCAATATAAGCCCCACAAAAATATGATGATTTTTTTAAATCTACCTTGTCTTTATGTGACCACAGTTTGATCAGTCCAATTGCAAAACTTACTTACCATCAGATAAAAAGCACATAAAGGAACATTTTTTTTTCTGTTTTACACTTTATCTAATTCAACCTATAAGGTCATCGAAATAAATAAACAATCTCAGGCTGAACAGGTTTCAATAGGTTCAGAGTCAATTATACTGAAGGAGCAATATCTCTTTAAGCATAACACATTTATAAAATTTATTTTACAACCATTTATATGAAGTACAATTCTAAAACTTTTGTGCTTGTCACTTCACCTAATTCCTATTTGAGGGCCATGAAATTTTATGTAAATAGAATTAATAGACTTACAAGCTTGTTTTTATCAAGAGAAATTTTATGAAATATCTGGCAAGCTTGTTTTTCAAACTTTATTTTGAATATAACACTTACAAGCTTTAAACAATAAACTTCTCTTGATTTTTATATCACTTTTGATTCATCCTTTTTATTTAAAAATAGATTCCACAATAGAATACTCACTTAATGGAACAATTTTCTCTATTTGTTTTTATTAAGAGTGGGTCCTTTTATAGGTTGAAATAAAGAACTAACCGTTAGAAAGAAAGTTGTCACTTCGTATCATAGATGTAGACACTCAATGCCTATTAAAAATTCTCAAAGCTTATTATTAAGTCATCAATCATTATTGATTTCTTGAAAATGAGTGATTATCAAGCAAAATACAAATGGCCATTGGTACTGACAAAATGCTAGTTAGAACTAGCTATTAGAGAGAAATTTGTCTCAACGCTTCTTCTTTGACCTTCTCATTTATTTATTCAACTAATCTTTAATGGTTGTTAGATATTCTTAATACCTATTGGACTTCAACATCAACCCCTATTGAGATATGAACAATGCCCGTTATAGATTTTTAGGAAGATGTAAACTTGATGTTCTGTTTTTAAAGATCTTTAACAGTATATCAATGAGTGTTGGTGAACTTCTAATGCCTATTGAATATCCTCAATGCCTATTACATTATTAAGAGTGTCTCGTTGGAGGGTCTAGAAACTTTAGCTCATTATAGGGAGCTTTTCTGTTGCCTATTGGTAGGATCCAATGTTCGTTTTGAAATCTTGAGAATTTAGGTCAATTTAAGTCACTTGATCCAACACCTGTTGCAAAAGTGCAACACCTATTAAGAGATTAAGAACCACGCTCATTGTGAAATTACAACCCCCCGTTGCAAAGTTCAATGTGCATAGCTCATGTGTTTGAGTTATACAGTACCTGTTGTAGTAGAGGATAATGCCTATTGAGAGATCTAAAAGACTTTACTTATTACTAGGGTGATATTCCAATGCTTGTTGAGTTCATTCAATGTCCGTTGCTAGAGTCACAATGCTTGTTGAATCATGGCAACACTCGTTGGACTATCAAGCTTAGTTTGTTTGATCTTTGCTCTCTTAGTACTTAGAGTTTTCAAACATAACTCTTTTTCCAATCATCATGGATCAATGAATTTATGTACTTGCAAGAATTAACACAGATAACCTAGACAAAGGTTAGATTCATCAAATGTAAAACTCAGTATGTTTGTGATACCAATGACTTAGAATAAATGTTAGTTCTTAGATTGGTTTGTAATCATCAAAATAAGACTTGGTTCAGGAGTCTCCCCTTTTTTAATGATAACAAACAATCTAACAAAGTCAATCAATCTTACAAAACCAATAGGTGTACATCATAAAAAGTCAATCAATCTCTAAATCCCCTTTAAGCATATCAATATGTTCAAACAATTTGATTTGCCAATAGTTTGCTCATATTACTCCCCCTTAAGCTTATAATATGTGTACCATTATATTAAGTTCACATTTTTGTATCATTATATTAAGTGCACATTTTTGTTAAACTAATCTCCATTTTAAGTTCACATTTTTATTTCTCCCCCTTTGTCATTGTAAAAAAGAAATAGACATCAATAGCAATAGCAATAAAACAAGAATCAAACAATAATATAGACAAAGAGTTAACTTTTCATTGCAAAAGTAATGTTGTCCAATACATCAATTATTTTTGAAAAAAAGGACAAAAAGAAAAAAAAATAAAACAAACTATGCATTGTAAGGGGGTAAGGTTTTAAATGGAGAGGTATGAGTTTGATCTTAAGGTTTTAGGGTGCCTGAGGTTTTAGGAGGTACTCTTACTCCTTTAAATTTTGTTTCTTAGGCTCATCCATTGCATTTGGTTCCTTAGAGGGAAGATCTTTAGTATCTTGCCTCATCTCAGGTGGAACCTTTTTATTGGTTTTAAATACTTAGAGTCCTTCGTTGTAGATTCAACCTTTGAACTATCCAATCCAGTGTTTAATTGATGTCCTTCATTTCTCTTTAAAGCCTTTGAATTTTTTTTGGTGTAAAGAGATAATAGAGGACTCAACTATTTAAACAACATTAGTAAGGGTTTCCAACTGTCCAAACACCTTCTGCTCAAAGGGAGTGAGAAATGGAGCAAAAGTAGCAGGGCACTGGTTCCAATACCTTCCACTATTGTAACCCCTGTCCTAACAGCTTCTTCAACATACTTATTTTTCTCTTCCTCTTGAGGAATCTCACCTTCCCTATGCACCCTTTTGATCAATCCAATATCAAGTCTTTGCAGGATCCCTATGCTTAGTAGAATCTTCTCACAAATGGGCTCATTGTAAGGCAGCTTTTCTAGTACTATATTCTTTTCTTCAAACTTTTCTTTAGTTTGGGACTGCTTTAATAAATTTTGCAATTTTCTTGATGTAGTGAGCCATCACAAATTTGTTTGCCTTGTTCACTTACCCATCTAATCTCTGCATCAAGAGTAAGAGAGTATTCACCTTCTGTTTGTTCTTCATGTACTAAAGATAGAAGAGATCTATTATGGTGTAGTTTTCATTAGATTGTCCTCTTCCATTGATGTTCTAAGTGATGAACCTTTGGACAATCCCTAGAGCTTGACTCTTAACCTTTGAAGCTTTGTTGTTGTTGTAGTTGCTTTTTTCTATAAGTGATCGATTTCTAGAATTAGTTGGCATCAATTTTAAAAGTAGGAGAAGGCTCTATCAAACAGATGAGATGCATTAAAGCACTTAGCCAAGTCATTTAATTTGAGTGTGTACTTCTTCCTAAATAGCCTAAACTTTATTGTGCCTTTTGGAGCATATACTTCACAATCATTGCCTAACACTTCTAAAGTAGTTAGGAATTCCACTATGAGTTCCAGGTAGGATGAGGGCTTCCTATAATGGCAAAATAATTCCCATCCAATCCTGACTGTTAACTTCTTAACTTTTTTAGCTAGCCTATACCTTTGCAGGTCATTCCATTGAATTTCCCACCACCAAGATGTCTCTTAAGCAATTTTGGAGCTAATTCATTTTCCTTTTCACTTTTAAGATGAAATTATTGAACCAAAGAACGAGTTGAGGGTATGAAAGTGTGCTTTGTTTTGGTGGCCTTCCCTTTCCTCATTGAATCTTGACCAGTTTTGGATTTCTTAGATTGCTGCTGGGTTGAAGAGGGTTCTATAGCTCTCTTCTTCTACTGAGCTATCATTGATGCTAGATTTTCCTCAATTTTAGAGCTAGAATAAGAAGGTTGAAGGTTCTTTACAGTAGGTTACTTATATCTTTTGGTGGAATCTAACTTTGGAGCCATTTGATTATGTGAATGAGTATTTGATGCAAAGAAATACATAGACATTTGTAGCAAAAATTGAGAGAAATGAGTAGAAAGCAAAAGCAGAAAGTAAAGTGACGTTAGGGTTAGAGGGGTTTAAATAGAAGGTCAATAAGCTCTTTTTTTTTAAAAAAAAAAAAAAGACTGTTGGAAGTGTTCAATGCCTGTTGTGAGTTAGGTAATGACTGTTGGGCAGGACTATTAACTTGCACTTGTAAGTGTCCTTTAGCCAAAGATGGTGGCTAGTTCACAACAACCATTAGATAATAGACAATAGTCACTAGAGATTCATAATGATCGTGGAGACCAGCAGAATCAAGATGAGGAACTCACAAGTAAGACAACGGTCATTGGGAGAAACACAATGGCCATTAGCCATGTTTTTCAAACAACACTTAGTTTAAAAACAATTTTAAAACTTAGATTATTGGTTTAGGATACCAATAAAGGGGGTTGAATTGGTGATTGATTTAAAAATAAAATGAAAGATAAATGTGTTTAAGAAGTTTTGAAGGAGAAGAGATAAATTAACACAAGTGTTTATAGTGGTTTAGGTGTTAACAAACCCTATGTCCACTTGTAAATTCTCTACAATTAGGTGTTTTACTCAACTCAATTGGTGTTTCCAAGCCCACACCAAACTTTTACAACTTATGTTTATGGCTCGTACAAGAAACCTTACATCTTGTGTTTTCTAGGCTCACACAAAAAACCTCTTACACGTGTTTTGTAGGCTCACACTAAAATCTCTCACAAGTGTTTTATAGGCTCACACTAAAATCTCTCACAAGAGTTTTTACTCTAGGCTCACTCACAACCCCTTTACAATGGTGTTTATTGCTCACACTAAATAATCAACTATACATAAATAAGAATGTAAGATTGAGTAGCAAATTGGCAAAAGTTTTGTTACAAATTAATGAATTCTCTTACATTCACATCTAGTGGTGGAGTATTTATAGCTTATATACACCAAAGAGATGTTCGTCTAAAATAATCAACAAATCTCCAAGATGTGCTAGGCAGATTTAGCATTAAATGCTTGTCAGACAAACGTTGCAGCGCTATAACCATTTTGCGGTCGCGAATTTCCAATTTCCATTATAGAGCTAAAAATTTTGGCAAAAAACCCTATTTGTGTCTAACGGTGCTTGTCCACATGTCAGCTTTCCATTGGTTATCCAAGAAAATATAGTTATAGCATTCTAGCAACTATCAGAAGTCGCAGTCACGAGATAACTGTCTTAGGTGCGACTGAGATCGTGAATTCCTTTATTTGGTGAGGAAACTACAACTCCTTGAATCGCGGTTGCTACCAAATTTTCGCCTTTATGATTTTTGATCTTCAACAGTTACCTAGGACACTTGGCACGCTATGACTGTGGCTTTGGTTCACTCCTTTATCACTATGAAAGTCGTGGTCGCAAATCCGAATGCGATAGCCATTGCAAATTCCTGTGTGACTCAGGCTCACTTCCTTCGGCTATGTTGCAATAGTAAATTTGCCCGTGAATTGTTCTACCTAACTTCATCCATCCTTATGACTGATTTACGGTCGCAATTTAGAATATACACACCACAAATTTTGATGAACTTCACAAGGTTGGAGATTTTGAATTCCATCCAACTTTCAATGAAAAAACTAACTTAAAATCTATAAAACAACACTAAATGAAAGTATTAGTACTGATCAATCACTATTGTCAAGATCAAAAGAGGTTCATGACTTAGGTTAAACCAACCTAGTCCAACAATCTTCCCCTTTTTGATTTTGACAACTTAGATTGATCTTAAGGGAAAATAGATGCATGAGTTGTGAAGTTAGAATGGTGAATGATTCAATGAGTACTTAAAAAATTTCTAGTTAATGATCAAAATAAAATTTTAAGTATGAGTAATAAATAATACCCCCCCTCAACTTATGCTTTTCTCTTCCAAATTATTTTCTTCATACAATTCTCTCCTCCTTTGGCAAGATAAAAAAAAGGGTAAATGGAAAAGAGCAAATAAAATGCATAAAGATGAGATAAAGTGAACATAAGGAGCAAATATGAATTCATAGAATCATAAGAATTACAATAAACATAAGAGTTGAAATCATCATAAAAATAAATCCAATTACATAACAAATGAGACAAAGGATTACAAAACAAACATTTTTATTTATTTATAAGTTGTGGTTTCAACAACTTTACATTAAAGATAAAGAAAAATACAAAGAAATCCTAGTCTAAATGATTGAAGAGTCATCAGCATCTCTAGAATCATCTTGCTCTTCATTGTCGCCTCCTCCTTTAGCTTAGTCCCCATCTTCAACCTCTTGGTTGTCTTCCTCCTCCTGTGTATCCTCATAATCCACGACAATAGGAAGATGGCAGGAAGGAACACCCATCTTCTCTTGCAAGTTCACCAGATCACTGTGGAGGTGAGAAATAAGGAGAAATCTCCTCTTCAACATTCGCATCACCTTATCCAACTTTTGGTTGATGGTGGCAAGAGAAAGTTTAGACTTAAATTTTGGTTGAGGAAGTGGGACTAGTATTGCTCCTTCTTCAATGACAAATCTTTTTATTTTTTAGGATTAAGATGTTTCCATCTTTTTTGCCCCAAAAGCACCCAAAATATAGGCATAGGAATCTGGGTGAATGGCTTTGACATTGATAAGATAGGTGAGGTCCAAAAAATTTTGGGAAGGAAAGAGTTTCTTAGTGAGGAATTTTTCATTTTTCACATTAAGAGCACCAACAAATTTGTAGATGGCAGTTACATGGGAAGGAATGAGAAATTGGCTTTTAGGTTTAGTGCTCATGTGGATCAATTGATCCATTGGATAGCGAGCATATTAGATAGGTATATTTTTCATAAGATAAAAAAGAAATGCAAGGTCCTTTTGAGATATTTTTTCATTACCATCATCTCTAACATTAATGAAGAAGATAATGATGCAGTGAAGTAACAAAAAAAGAAGGGTTTTGTTGTATTTGACTAATAAAAAAGGAAGGGTTTTAGTCTTAATAGAAATTTCAGACCAAAATTTAGAGTAAATAACATCAAGTGTAGAGATAATGAATGGAATGTTATCTTTGACATGAAGATTGAAAAGGTTGGATAATTGGTCAAAAATGATAAAATAAGGATCTCCAAAAGCACGAAAAACTAACCCATATTGTCCAGCGTAGGATTTAGCTTTACGACTAAGAGTTACAGTACACATGAATTCCCTCACGATCTCTTCATATCCAGGTTCATCCCAAAAGATGAATTCATTCCAAGTTGGGGAGAAATGCATGAATCTCATTATTGATCCTAAAAGACTCTAGAAGAAAGGTAGAGGGAATTTTGTTTGAAAGGATGATTTTGTAACGATCTTTCTCCTTTTTTGTAACGATCTTTTGAATTTTTGTAATCCCTTTCATTGGCTTTATAACGATCTTTCTCCTCTTTTGTAATCCCTTTCATTTGATGTAGGGCTGGTGGTGTAGAGGGTTAGGCTACTACCTTGCCCTTCTCTACTCTTGAAGCTTTCTTAGGAACCATTAGGAAAAGTAGAAAGATTTAGAAAGGTTTGAGATTAGGAGAAAAAATAGATGATTTGGTGTAACATGTAGTGATGAAAATCACTGTTTAAAGGGTTTATATAGCCATATAAAGGGTGTATAAATGACTAAAAATGACTAGAATGTGATTAATGAGGAGTTTGAAATGGTTGATAGTCAAATCAAATTAATGTGTGACAGTTACTAGAAATCACGATCGCTAATTAAAAGTCGTGACTGCTATTTTCTGAAAAATGTGGGTAATGATAAAAAAATCCTCGGGAACCGCACATACAGTGGTTAGAAATTTGAATTTTTGACAAAATTTACAGTCGAGAGCAAAAGTCACGATCGTGAATTGATGGTTGTCAACAGGGTAAGTTGAACCTATAATTCGCAATCGTGAATCAAGGATAGCGACCGCAAATTACAAGGCAAGAAGGATAATAATGAACGAGCAAAATTTGACATTTCAAGTTATGATCTACT
Source organism: Omphalea diandra (assembly GCA_949677035.1). Taxonomy (NCBI): domain Eukaryota; kingdom Viridiplantae; phylum Streptophyta; class Magnoliopsida; order Malpighiales; family Euphorbiaceae; genus Omphalea; species Omphalea diandra. The sequence goes on along the minus strand of CATIWR010209900.1, from coordinate 37,611 downwards.
TAATATACTGATGTTTAATTTATGCAAATTGACATAAAAGAGCATAATTGCATTTATAATAGAGACATCCAATGATAAATATCACACACAACCAAACATATATCAATCAAAAAGATCAAGCCTTTTACTTTAGGAAGCTTCCATCAAGCATTCCCAATTCTCTCTTAATGAAGTTTAACCTTTCTTCATTTAGAGGTTTAGTAAAAATATTCGCAAGTTAATGAGTTATGTCTATAAATTCTAACACAACATCACCATTTTGGACATGATCTCTAAGAAAATGATGCCTAATATCTATGTGTTTGCTCCTAGATTGTTGGATGGGATTCTTAGAGAGATTAATCGCACTAGTGTAGTCATATTTGATAGGAATGTGATCAACAACTTTGTTGTAATCCTTTAATTGTTGTTTCATCCAAAGCACTTGGGTGCAATAATAACCCGCAGCTACATTCGACGGTGGATAAGGCAACTGAAACTTGCTTTTTGCTAAACCAAGACACTAAGCATTCTCATATAAATTGGCAAGTTTCATAAGTACTCTTTCTATCTCATAGACTACCAGCGTACTCTGCATATGAGTAACCTATGAGACTAAAAGATGAATCTCTAGGATACCATAGACTTAAGTGTAATGTGCCATGCAAATATTTAAGAATCCTTTTGATAGCATTTAAATGTGATTCTTTGGGACAAGATTGAAATCTAGCACACATACATACACCAGACATAATGTCAGGTCCTGATCAGTAAGATAAAGTAGAGACCCGATCATACCTCGATATCTCTTTTCATCAACTGTCTTACCTGATTCATCTTTGTCCAATTCGATGGTACCACTCATGGGTGATTGTGCTACTTTGCTTCCGTCCATGCTAAATTTCTTGAGTATGTCATTTGTGTATTTGGATTGGTTGATGAAGATCACTTCTTTGGTTTGTTTGATTTGCATACCAAGGAAAAACTTGAGCTCTCCCATCATGCTCATCTCAAATTCCCTAGTCATACACTTAGCAAAATTCTCACAAAGAGATTTATTAGTAGCACCAAAAATGATATCATCAACATAAATTTGTACCATTAGTGTATCATGGTTGTGCCTTTTTACAAATTTAGTTGTATCCACCTTTCCCTTTTCAAACCATTTTTAAAAAGAAAAGAACTAAGCCTTTCATACTAAGCTCTTGGAGCTTGTTTCAACCCAAATAAGGCTTTATTCAATTTAAAAACATGATTTGGAAAACTATGTGATTCAAAACCAGGAGGTTGTTCAACATAAACTTCCTCCTCAATAACTCCATTTAGAAAAGCATTTTTGACATCCATTTGGAAAAGTTTAAAATTCTTATGACATGCATAAGCCAAAAGAATTCTAATGGCCTCTAACCTTGCAATAGGGGCATAGGTTTCATCATAATCTATGCCTTAGTCTTGGTTGCAACCTTTTGCAACCAATCTAGCTTTATTCCTAATGATGAATCCTTGCTTATCTAACTTGTTTCTAAACACCAATTTGCAACCTACAATTTTGTGTTCTTTAGGCCTAGGAACAAGTTCCTATACATTATTTTTCTCGAATTAATTGAGTTCCTCTTACATAGCAATCACCCAACTCTCATCATCAAGAGCCTCATCATTCGATTTTGGCTCAAATTGAGAAACAAAGGCAATGTTATTATCTAAAAGATTAAGTTGAGATCTAATACTTACATCATTTTAAGTATGACCAATAATTAAGTCTTTGGGGTGATGCTTAGAGAATCTCCAATCCTTAGGCAGATCTTGACTTGGCAATGCTTCTTTGTTGATGATGCAGTTCTTCATCCACTTTTGATGATTCGCCTTTATCTTTGTCCTTGTCTTCCTTTCTTGTGGTGTGCTCCAAATCTAATTTTTCAAAATCACCTACAAGATCATCAACAAACGAACCTTTCTCAAGATCAAATTTACTAGATTCATCAAATACAACATGTATAGACTCTTCAACAACCATTGAACTTTTATTAAAGACTTTATAGGCCTTGCTAGAGGTGGGATAACCTAAGAATATACCCACATTAGTTTTTGAGTCAAATTTCCCAAGATCATCCTTAGTGTTCAATATATAACATTTGCATCCAAATACTCTTAGGTATGATATCTTGGGTTTTCTACTATTCTATAGAGCATAAGATGTTTTATTGAGAATGTGTTTTTTAAAAACTCTATTTGCAATATAACACAAAGTATTAATGGCTTCGGCTAAAAAGTAACTTGGCAAAGAATATTCATTAAGCATAGTTTTAGCCATCTTTACTAGTGTTTTATTTTTCCTCTCTACAACACCATTTTGATATGGTGTTCTAGGAGTTGAAAAGTTGTGAAAAATCTCATTCTCTTAGCAATAAGATTCAAAAGACTCATTGGAAAATTATTTTCCATGGTCACTTCTTATAGAAGAAATGAAGTAACCCTTTTCATTTTGAATTCTTTTTGCAAAACATTTAAAAGCATCAAAGGTATCATACTTATGAGCTAGAAAGGATACCTAAGTAAACCTAGAATAATCATCAACTAGGACTAGTGCATAATATTTTTCACCTAAACTAGCACTCATAGTAGGTCCTATCAAGTCCATATAAATTAATTGAAGGGGTCTAGATGAACTTACAACATTTTTAGCTTTAAAGGAAGATTGATGTTGCTTCCCCATTCGGCAAGGACCACATGTCTTGTCTTTTAAGAAACTTAGCATGGGAAGACCTTCCACTAGCTTTCCTTTAGATAAGCTTTGTAAAAACTTCATGCTAGCATGCCCAAGTCTTCTATGCCATAGCCAAGCTTCATTATGAAGAGACATAAGACACTTAAAAGATTGATTAACCAATTTTTCTAAGTCAATTAGATAGGTATTGCCTTTCCTTTTACCATTGAAAACAACTTTTTTATCCACTAATGTGGTAACTCGACATTCTCTAGGGTCAAAGGTGACTTTATTACCTTTGTCACATAGTTGACTTACATTGAGCAAATTATTTTGCAAGCCATCAACTAACAAAACATCATTAATTAAAGAGCAACCATTCTTACGAATGGTTCCAATGTCAATTACCTTACCCTTGGCATTGTTGCCAAATGTGACATTACCACCTTCTTTTTCTTTTAGGGCCATTTCCTATTGTCGTCATGTGTTTTGAGCATGCACTATCCATATGCCAATCATTTGATTCATTAGCGGCTGCCAAACACCCCTATACAACATAAATAAATCATCTCTTCTTTGGTACCGAAGAATAGTTGGGTCCTAAAGGGTTAGGCTTTGAAGGATCCTCTAATTTGAAATGTGCCTTCCTAATATAACAATAAACATGAATGTGTCCATATCTCATGCAATAAAGGCATTTGAGTTTAGACTTATATGTCTTCCTCCTATGTAATGCTTTGGTATGAGTGGGGGATTTTCTCACACCTATGTAATTTGTGTAAGAACATGAGCATGTATGTATAGGTGTAGATGTGAATCTTTTGTATGTGTTAGGATTGACATGCTTCTTATTGTACATATAAGCATGATTGGCCTTTTTAGAAATAGGCTTTGAGCCTTGTTGCACTTTCCATTTGCCCTTAGGCATTGGAGGTTTAATGCGTTGGTCACTTTTCTTTCCAACAATCTCAATACTTGAAGTTTGAGGTGTTAAGGCTCTAATGAATGTAGTGTGTGTAGGTGTAGAGGTTGAGGCTTCATTGAAGCCTAAACCATGCCTAATCAAGGGAGGTCTTTGTGACACTATGAGTGTATCCAAAGCTTCCTTACCCTTATGAAATTTAGAGATAAAGCTTCTAAGCTCATGACTTCTCCTTTTAAAGAGTCATTCTCTTTTCTTAATGAAGCTAGTGATGAAGATGATTTAGAATGATTTTTCATAGTTTGAGTTCTTCATTTGAAGCCCTTAATTCATTTACAAGGCTATTAAGGGATTTGTAATCATCCTCTAATTTTGTGCACTTCCTCTTGTAAGTCTTCATTTGCGACTTATATTTTTAACATTTCATTGTGAGAGCTTCTAGAAGCTCATTATCTACATCATCTAAATCATCATATTCATAATTATAATGAGATGAAGTGCTTACCTCAATAGAAGTTTCCTCTTGAGCCATGAAACATATGTTAGCAATCTCCTCTTTTTCATCATCTTCACTCGAGTTATCATCCCAAGTGGCTTTAAAGCTCTTCCTCTTCTTTTTGTCCCCTTTCTTCTTCTTCTTTAGCTTAGGGCAATCATATTTAATATGGCCTTGGTTGCCACACTCATAGCAAGTGACATTGGTTGATCTCTCTTTGGGATTATGAGTTGCTTTCTTGAAGTTTCTTATTTCTTTTCTTCTTCTAATAAGCTCATTGGTCCTTCTAGAAAGCATTGCAAGTTCCTCCTCCTTCTACTTCCTTTTCCTTTAAAGATGATTTGAGTGCCAATGTCTTCCTTTCTTGCTTTTCAGATTTTTCTCCTTGGCCCCTCATTTTCTTCACTCCCTCATCTTTCTTTAAGACCAATTCATGAGTCAAGAGTTTGCCTATCAAAACATCTGTTGACACTTTCCTTATTTTTGGGTTGGACTTTTGGATACTACATACTCTAGCACTAAATTTCTCAAAAGGTAAAGACTTTAGAGTTTTGGAGTTTACCTCATGATTTGTGAGAACCCTATTGAACTTCTTCATGTTGGTGACAATAGCTAGGAGCTAATTTGCCATATTGTTATGCTCTCATCCTCCTTCATCATGAATAACTCTTATTCTATCACGTACATCTCAAGTCGGTTAGATGTCACCAAAATGGTGCCCTCATGATAGTTCTCCAATGCTTTCCAAATGCCATGAGTAGTTTCGCAATGTTATACCCTTCAATTTCTTCTCTTGAGAGAGAACTTGGAAGGATTGTCATGGCTCTTTTGTTTTTGCCATTGGATCTTCTATGTGTTTCAACCTATTCTTCTCTAGGGATTAGCTCTTCACTCCCATCTACCACTTTAGTGGGTGGCTTTCATTCTTTAGCAACAACATCCCATAGATCCACCACATCAGTGTATAGATAGATCTTCATCCTATACTTTAAATGAGTATAGTCTGCTCCATCAAAACAAGGCTTGGGGTGTGTATGGTTCCTCTTTATGCCATTGATCTTTACTCACTCAATTAAGGTTTTTAGTGAGACTTAGCTCTGATACCACTTATTGGCCTAGGACACTAAGAGGGGGGGGGGGGGGGGGGGTTAAATTGGTGGTTGATTAAAAATTAAAATGAAAGATAAATGTGTTTAAGAAGTTATGAATGAGAAGAGAGAATTAACATAAGTGTTTATAGTGGTTCGAGTGTTAACAAACTCTACATCCACTCCCCAATTCTCTACAATGGGTGTTTTACTCAACTCAACTGGTGTTTCCAAGCTCGCACTAAACTTTTACAACTTATGTTTATGGCTCACACAAGAAACCTTACACCTTGTGTTTTCTAGGCTCACACAAAAAACCTCTTACAAGTGTTTTATAAGCCCATACTAAAACCTTTTACAAGTGTTTTGTAGGCTCACACTAAAACCTTTCACAAGATTTTTTACTCTAGGCTCACTCACAACCTCTATACAATGTTGTTTATTGCTCACACCAAATAATCAACTACACATAAATAAGAATGAAAGATTGAGTAGCAAATTGGCAAGAGTTTTATTACAAATTAACGAATTCTCTTGCATTTACATCTTTTTGGTGGAGTTTTTATGGCTCATATCTACTAAAGAGGCGTTGGTCTAAAACTATCAATAAATCTCTAAGATGTGATAGGCAGATTTAGCATTAATGCTTGTCAGTTGGACATCGCAGTCGCTACTACCATTTCATGATCGTGAATTTCCTATTTCCATTATGGAGTCAAAAATTTTGGCAAAAAACCTCGTTTGTGTCTAACGACATGTGTCAGTTGTCCATTGGTTGTCTAGGAAAATATAGTCATTACATTATAATAACTATCAAAAGTTATGATCACGAGATAACTATGTCTTAGGCACAACTGAGACTACGAATTCCTCTATTTAGTGAGGAAACTACAACTCCTTGAGTTGCGGTCGCTACCAAATATTCATCCTCGTGATTTTTAATCTTTAATGGTTACCTAGGACACTTGGAAAGCTATGGTTGTGGCTTTGGTTCCTTCCTTTGTCACTATAAAAGTTGTGGTGTCGCGAATCCGGACGCGATACCCATCGTGAATTCCTCTATGACTCAAGCTCACTTCCTTCGACTATGTCGCGATTATGAATTTGCTTGTGAATTCATCTAGCCTAGCTTCATCTATCCTTATGACTGATTCGTGATCGTGATTTAGAGTATACACACCGCAAATTTTGATGAACTTTACAAGGTTAGAGATTTTGAAATCCATCTAACTTCTAATGAAAAAAACTAACTTATACTCTGTAAAACAACACTAAATGAAAGTATTAGTACTAATCAATCTCTATTATCAAGATCAAAACAGGTTCATGACTTAGGTTAAACCGACCTAGTCCAACATAGTTGATGAATATTATTAGTCAAACTTAATGATATGATCATAAATTCAATTAACATATGGACAGTTTGATCAACATCATTCATAATTAAAATCTTTAGCTATTGAATCTAAAGACTTTAATGGTGATCAATTCAAGCAATAATGGTCAAGTATCACATAAGAATGATCATAAATAGATTAAGAAGAAGAAGAACCTTTTTGAAGCTAATCCAATGTATTTACATCAATCATACCAAGTTCTCCTTTGATGAATTGCATCCTTTCATCATAAAGAGTTTAGTAAAAATATCTATCAATTAATGGTTAGTATCAATAAATTTGAACATAATGTTTCTATTAGTAGCATGATCTTTAAGAAAGTGATGTCTAATGTCTATATGTTTGCTTCTAGAAAGTTGTATGGGATTTTTGGACAAATTCATGGCACTAGTGTTATCACACTTAATGGCAACTTGATTTACAACTACTTCGTAATCAAGAAGTTGTTGTTTGATCCATAGGATTTGTGCACAATAAAGGCTAGTTGCCACATACTCAACTTCAACAGTTGATAAAGTACCTAAGTTTTGCTTTTTACTACTCCAAGACACTAAGCATTGGCTAAGTAATTGACATGTTCTTGAAGTGTTCTTTCTATCTAAGGTACACCCAACAAAATCAACATCAAAAAATGCATTCAATCAAATGAAGAACTTTAGGATACCAAAGTCCTAAGTTGAGAGTACCAACAAGTATTTAAGTATGTGTTTCACAACATGTAAATGAGACCCTTTAGGATTAGATTGATATCAAGCATACAAGCAAACACTAAACATAATACTAGGTCTAGAGGTTGCGAGATAAAGTAGACTACCAATCATACCTCTATAAAACTTTTGGTCCACATACTTATGATGTTCATCCGTGCTTAGCTTGATGTTGGTGCTCATAGGAGTTTTGCACGATTTGTTGTTTTCCATGCCAAATCTGTTGATTAGTTCCTTTGTATATTTGGCTTGGTTAGTGAAGATTCCTTTATTTCCTTCCTTGATTTATAGCCTACGAAAGAACTTGAGTTTTCCCATCATGTTCATTTTAAACTCACTTTTCATGACTTTATAGAAATCTTCACATATGCAGACATTAGTAGCACCAAATATGATATCATCTACATATATTTACACTGATAATAGGCCCTCATTCTTTTCCTTAGAAAAGAGAGTTGTGTCCAACAAACCTTTAGTGAAACCTTTCTCTAATAAAAAATTGCTCAACCTCTCATACAAAGCTCTTGGAGCTTGCATCAAGCGATATAAGGCTTTGGTGAGCTAGCTTGACACATCGTTAGGAAAGCAATCAAGATTCATCTGAATGCTCCTTAGTTGCCATAAAACAAAGGTTAGTTAACTCCTTTATTGTTTCCTCCTCATCAGATTTAGATTCACTAATATCACCTAAAGTAGCTTTGTACACTTCCTTTCCATTTTTAGAGATATGTTTTCTAGCACGAAGCTTGCTCTTCTTGATCTTGAGACAATATGATTTTATATGCCCTTTCTCATTGCATCCATAGTAGATGAGTTGACTTTTACAACCTCCTTTTTGTGGATGAATTGTGATTCTTCATGACTTGCCATGATCTTTGCTCTGAGCACTTAAGCTTTGATGAAGAGATTGCCTTTGATACCAATTATTATCCCTTAATGCTCTAGAAGGAGGGATGAATAGGGCAATGACAAGTAATTAAAAATGAAAATTGAGTGCAAAAATGAATGAAGAATTAAGACACAAGATTTATATAGGTTTCACACAGCTTGCCTACATCCTCTCGTTTATTATTTCCACTAGAGCCTTTACTATCAAGATAGCTTAATGTATTATCAGCCACCTTTACAATATTAGCTTTTGGGCACTATCAAGTAGTTACAAGTAGACTTATAGGTACTACTAAAACCATATCCCAAAGTAGTTTTCAGGTGCTTCTTTTAAACCTTTCACAAAGTATGGTTTTTAAGATCTCCTAACCAAGGATTTCCTTAAACTAAATACAACATTAAAGATGAGGATGACTCTTTCACTAAAGCAATAAAACACTCTAAAGTAGACTTACAAAGTATGCTTGATCTGGTTTAGAGTATTGAAAGAATAAGTTAAAAGCTGGTTATTCAAACTCTATTTTGAAGATAACACTTGCAAGCTTTAAATAATGAACATCTCTTGATTGTTAGATCACTTTTGATTCACCCTTTTTATTTGAAAATAGCTTTCATAATAGAATACTTGCTTAATGGAATGATTTTCTCTATTTGTTTTTTATTGAAAGTGAGTCCTTTTATAGGTTGAAACAAAGAACTAGTCATTAGAAAAAAAGTTGTCACATCATATCAATAAATATGAAGATGAAATTTTGTGTGATGTTACACCAATGCATGCGGGTCATATTTTGCTTAGCCAACTACAACCATTTGATAAGAAGGCCACACATGATGGGTATAAAAATCATTTTTCCTTTATACTTAACAATTAATGTTTTGTACTAACGCCTCTCAGACAATTGCAAGCTTATGAGGATTAATTGAGAATAGTAAGAGAGTGCAAAATAAGAGAAAAACAAATTTATGAGGAAGAGGAAAAGAAAGAAAGTGTGGAAAAGAGAGAAAAAAAAATAAAAAGAAAGAAAATGTGACAAAAAATATAAAGATAAAGGAGAGTAAGAAAGAAAAATTAGAAAGAAAAATGTACAAAAAAGAGAGAAAAATAAGGAAAAAATTGTTTGAAAAAAAATGAAAAGTGAAGATTGCTTTGATTGCTAGTTAAAAACTATTTGTCCTCATATGCAAGGATGTTTATCTTTCTATGACCTTAACCCATTTTTGCATAGTGTTGTTGTGCCTTCATTGTAGGATTTTAAGAATTTATTTCCTAAGGAGACTCTTCAAGGATTACCTCCTTTAAGAGGTATTGAGCACTAATTAGACTTCATACCTAGATTTACTATGCTAAATAAACTGACTTATAGAACTAATCTTGAGGAAACCAAAGAGATCGAAAGGTAAGTAGGGGAGTTGGTGTAAAAGGGTTTTATGTAGGAGAGTCTTAATCTATGTTCAATGCTTGTCATCTTAACACCAAAAAAGATGGAACATGGCATATGTGTATGGATTATTGAGCTGTTAACAATATAATGGTTAAGTAAAGATATCTTATCTCTATATTAAACAATATGCTTGATGAAATGCAAGGTTTATGTTTGTTTCTCAAAATTGATTTAGAAAGTGATTATTATCAAATTCACATGAAAGAGAGAGATGAGCTTTAAACTACATTCAAAACTAAATATGGATTATATTAGTGGTTTCTAATGCCACTGGTTTTAACTTATGTACCTAATGCATTTGTGAGGTTGATAAATCATGTTTTACATGCTAGCATAGGAAAATTATGGTAGTTTACTTTAATGACATCTTAGTTTATAATAAAAAATTTGGATGAGCAAGTAAAACATTTGCATAATGCATTTAGTGTGTTAAAGGAGCATTAGTTATATGCTAATCTTAAAAAGTGCACATTTTGCATGGAATTTGTTATGTTTCTTAGCTATGTTTTCATTTTACAAGGAATTAGAGTTGATAAAGAAAAGGTAAAGGCAACAAGGGATTGGTCTACACCTAAGAATGTGAACAAGGTAAAAAAATTTTCATGGTTTAGCAAGTTTCTATCAAAAGTTTATTAAACATTTTAGTTTCATTGCTTTACCTTTGAATGAACTTGTTAAAAAGAATATTGTTTTTAAGTGGAATGATGTGCATGAATAATCTTTTAATACTTTGAAAGATAAGTTGACTAATACACCTTTGTTATGTTTACCTAACTTAACAAACCTTTGAAGGTAGAATTTGATACATTGAGAGTTAGAATAAGGGCTATTTTAATGCAAGATTCAAAACCAATTGCATGTTTTAGTGAGAAGTTTAGAAAGGTGGCATTGAACTATCCTACTTATGACAATAAGCTTTATGCATTTGTGAGAACTCTTCAAACATGGCAGCATTTTTTGTGGCCAAGGGAATTCATCATTCATTTTGATCATGAGAGCTTAAAGTTCTTAAATTCTAAGGTAAGTTTAATAAAAGACATGCTAAATGGTTAGAGTTCATTAAGACATTTCCTTATGTAATCAAGTACACGCATAGGATGGAAAATGTTACAACTGATTCATTATCAAGGAGTTATGCTTGTTTACTTCTTTATAAACTAAATTACTTGGTTTTGATTTACTTAAGGATTTGTATGCCAATCATACTGATTTTGGCCAAGTATAGGATACATGTGCTAAGGTACCTTTGTGATTTTTATGGGCATGAGGGATTTTTATTCAAGAAAGACAAATTGTGTGTGCCTATTTGTTCTATTTATGACTTGCTTGTTAAAGAGACTCATGAGGGAAGTTTAATGGGACACTTTAAGGTCCAAAAGACTTTAGATATATTGTATGAGCATTTTTATTAGCCTACTATGATGTATGATGTGCAATCTAATTATGATAAGTGCATTACGTATAGGCAAGTAAAGTCTAAAGTTAAACCACATGGTTTGTATACCCCCTTTACCCTTGCATAACCAACCTTGGATTGATATTTCCATAGATTTTGTCATAGGTTTGCCAAGGGCTTAAATTGGCAATGACAACATATTTGTTGTTGTTAATAGGTTTAGCAAAATGACTCATTTTATTTCATGTTCTAAAACCAATGATGCAACAAATATTGCTAATTTGTTCTTTAAAGAAGTGGTTCGTTTACATGGCATGCATAAGACCATTGTTAGTGATAAAGATGTTAAGTTCTTAAGTCATTTTTGGTGTAACTTGTGGAGTAATTGAGGACTAAACTCTTATTTTCTACGATTACACATCCTCAAATGGATGGACAAACTAAAATAGTTAATAGGACACTAAATACTTTGTTGCATACTATTATTCAAAAGAACTTAAAACATTAGGAGAAGTGTTTTCCACATATTGAGTTTGCATGCAATTGAGTTGTTCATTCTATTTTCATCTTTTAAGGTTATTTATGGCTTTAATCCTTTAACTCCTTTGGATATTTTACGTTTGCTTGCTAATGAGAGTGCTAATCTTAATGGAAAGAAAAAGGCAAATTTTATGAAGGATTTACATGCCAACGTTCAAGCTAATATTAAAAGGAAGAATGAGAAATATCCTAACCAAGCTAATAAAGGGCGAACGAAGGTTGTTTTTCAACCTGAAGATTCAATTTAGGTGCATATGCATAAGGAGAGGTTTTCTACATAGAGGAAATAAAAAATAGTAATATAGAGGAGGTGGAACTTTTCAAGTATTGGAAAAGATCAATGATAATGCTTATAAATTTGATTTGCCAAGTGACTGTGGTGATATTAGTGATACTTTTAATGTTGCTAATTTATCTTTGTTTGATGTAGGTGATTCAAGGATGAATCCTTTCAACGAGAAAGGAAATGATAGAGATCAAGGTCCTAGCTAAAGTATTCCTAAGATCCATTGTAAGGAATTAGAGGTCCAATGACTAAGGTAAGAATAAGAAGGATGAAAAAGGCTTTCTAAGGTTTAATCATAGAAATGCAAGAGAAAAAGGTTCTTTTTTATGATTTCAATAAATCATCAAGATTAGCCACTTATCTTTGTGTTAAAGATGATATAAAAGGCTTAACATATGAAGAACAAAGCTTGGAGTTAATGTCAAATCAATTGGAAGTATATAGAGCTAAGTTGGACAAAAAGGAGTTAAGCTTAGGACCTTCCATCACGCCTGCGACTTTAGTCACAACCTATGACTTTACCTTCATGTGTTTTCTATCTTGCTTGTAACAAAAGTTGTAGGTCGCAACATGCTCAATTCTAGCTTTATGTAATCACTTAAAATTTAGCTAAAATTAGCCTTTTTGAGTTGTTTGATTCTTAATTAGCTAAGATACTTATCTAGAATGAGTATCTTAGTCATATATGACATTAAATAGGAAATTGAAACCATTTCTATGTAGGAAACTTCATTTTTTATGGTTATTTAAAAGCCTTATTAGTGTATTATCAATTTACATTATTTTTTATCAATAATATTGAGTGTGGGCAAGTTTTTGCTTTGTTTTCTTATGTTCTTAGGTGAATACAAAATCTAGACTTATCAAAGGGAGTGATTAACCATTGTGTCCTCTTCAAGATTAGGATTTTAAAGACTTAATTTCCTTAGGATTCTAATTCGATCATCAATTTGACAGTTAGATTTCTTGGGCATAAAAACAAATCATATAACAGGTTGCCTAACAGTTTTTTATAACCCCCATAATTGAGATGTGAAATGTGTCCCTCTATCTAACATAATGGGCACGAGAGCACCATTTAGAGTCCAAACCCATTTAGCCTATAGTCTTCAACGTCCTTTGCCATGTTATGGGTTAATTAGGGGTCTTATTCTATTGTCCACATTCATTATTAAACACATATAACTTGTAATGAAGCATAACACATGATAATGACATATAGTAGCATCAATGGAATAGGCATAATGTGATGTGAATGTAAATGGAGACTTAAATGCCCTTAGGTAGAATTTGAAGACTGAAATAGGGGTAATAGGATCCTAGGATCCTCTCCTAGTTTATCTCAAGAAAGTGGAGTGTGCCAAGGGCAATGCAAAAGGCAATACTGGCCATTATAGGACTAAAATTTTAGCAAAAGTAAAGAGATAATCAAAATGCTTAACGGATCAAGGTTACCCCAAATGAGCAACATGTCAAAGGCAAAAATTAGGATCATTGGACATGGATCCTCTCTCATTTGTTGCATTTATCATCATCTTTTACCATAAGGAAAGCAAGAAAGACAAGTAAGCCATAAAAGGGCTAACCCATCCTCCTTAATGATGGTGTTGACCAAAATGGTAAAATTCCACAAATAAACTTCTCAAGTATCTACTAAAAAATTATGAATCAAAGGATCATTGGCTTTATGGTGCCTCTCCTTATCACTTTTCCATACAACCAAACTTAAGTAGGCCGAGAATATGGTGAAAGTCATAGTAAATAGTGTAAACTCAACATTAAATCTAATCGATATCTAAAATATAATTAAAAAAATAAGGAATAGGGGTCATTGATTGTTGCAACCTATTCCATTCCATAAGTTATTATGCTCACAAGATCTTAGAAGGGCTAAAATCACAAAACCAAGCAAGAGATAAATTGTTATGAATAATGTATACGAGCAGTAATAGAGAGTTGTACAAACTAGCCAGTGGTCTATACAAACCTTCTAATACTTTGTGTAGACAACTATGTGTCTATACAGATCACTATAACTGCTTTAAATAAGATTTAAAAGAAAGAAAAGAAAAGTAGAAGGAGAAAAAGAAGAAAAAGGAGGGATAAAGGATATCGAGGCCTTTAGATGCCCTAGTTATTGTCTTTTGCCCTCAAAGGCACTTTTGTATAAAAATCTTTCTCCAAATGCAGTGAAAAATAATTTTAAGAAGGTGATAATCCTACAATTATTTTAATTCTCTTAAATGAGTGTTTGGGTCTTTTGGTTTTCTGATTGGGAAGGATTATTTTAGGCTTGAAAAAGTATTTTAAGCCCTTTTTTTTTCTTTTAATAATAGGGGTATGAATGTAATTAAGTCCTAAGATAAGATAAAACCTATCCTATCTTTTTCCATACTCTCTACTAACAAGGAAAATTCTAGAGATTAGGATTTAAAAGTTGTTTATACAGCCCCGGGGAAGTCTATACATACTTTAGGTTGGTCGTAAACCCTTTTCGCTTGATAACTTACTATTCTAAAAGGTTCTTACTGCTAGAGTTTTATGGGTTGTCTGTACATCCAACTAAGTTGGTTGTAGAATCAACCCTTTCATTCCTTTAAAGGCTCTTTTAATTTTAGTGTTTAAAAGGTACGTTTGATTCAATACTTCTTTCAAACTTTTGCTTATTTTTTGGGCATTGTTTTTCCTATACTCTAGGGAAGAATTCAAGTGATTTTTCATCATTAGGCTTGCTTCCCAATAATTCAAAATCTAGTCTCACAAAAGTTGAGTTTGAAAAATATTTGAAATAGGAGAGATTTTAATTAGAGCTGATTGACATATTAAATAGCTATTTTTAATTTTTATCATATGAGTGTCAATCAACTATTAGCTAGATTCATCCACAATACTAAATACCCCTAAATCAGAATGGACAATATGCCTCAACTCCTTCTCAAGTAGGGCTAACAATTTTTCACATGATTTGATTAAACAATGTGACATGACATGTAGTTAAACGCATTTGAGTTTGGCGTAAATAGGTTAAGGTTAACTTGTTTAGGACATGATGAATGTAGGTTTAAACATATTGATCCATTTAAATAGTAATAAATACGATTATATAATCAAATTAATATATTAACATGTAATACAAAATACAAATATATATGTTTAAACATGATTTCAATAAAATGCATTTATATATAAGAAAATATATTTGAATCTAACTTTATATTTGTTTAGATTTTCAATCTATTTTTTCAATATGTAAGTATTTTTAATTAAAAATTAAAAATTTTAATTTTTTTATTGTTTTCATATAAACATGTCATGACACATTAATGTATATTATGACACGTTTAATTAAATGGTTATACAAATAGCGTTGTATAACATGTTTCGTAAATATATCCTGTTAAGTTGAAAATTTTTGTATGATTAATTAAATAGTCATGTTCGAGTTGGATATATCTAATCACACTCATATATTGAGATGATATGATTAAACATAACCCAACCCAACACGTTACAAGAAAATTAGTCTATAATGACATTTATTAAATGTTATTAGAAGTCTAAATGATGATGTTGTATACTTGTACTGACATTTCTTGTAAGTGTCACTTAAGTGGGTATTGTTATGTATTAAAGCGCCTTTATTATAACTGTTGTTATAAACTTATAAGAAATATTTTTAGGACCATTTTATTTGACATTTTTCAAACATCGTTTTAATGAGTTAAAACAATATTTATAAAATTATACAAAAACTATTTATAATTTAATAACAATAATTTATTGCAATGCATATTAAGCATTACTTTAAGGTAACAAAGCAATATTTGCTAAATGTCTTTTGAAGTACATTAATATAAGTTATTAGAAGGCTTTATATTATATTTAAAATATATCAAATTTGATGTTATGAAATGTCACTTTAAAGTGCTTATGAATTTAATTAGCAACATTCATATTCTAACTTTTTACAAAAACATCACTAAAGGAAAAGCTGTAATATCAATTTTTCATCTATTACTAAAATGTCATATAATAGCATTCATTCTAAGGATAATAGAATACATATTATAAAAGTATCAAGCGCAAATTTATGACATAGCCAAAAGTTATCTTTTAAAATACAATCATAAATAAACAGAATATTTATAAAACTAACAAAATATCTATTTGAGTATTTAAACAATCAAATTTAAACTTAGACATTGTTGATGAAAAACTACACGACTAGCCCAAATGTATAAACTAATATTTATGACTTGCACCAAAATGAAAAAATAAAATGATAAATCACAAATAACTATTAATCTTGCCTTTAGATTTAGTCATATGCATATTTAGGACATCAAGGAGTACTTGTATTAGGAATCTATTTAAAATATAAAAATTAATTCATATAATTAGAAAATTACACAATGGTAGCAATATTAAAAAATAAATTATACAAAGCTTTTGAATAAGTTCTCAAAAATTACTATTACACTCAAGTTAAAATTAACCAAAATCAAAAGATAAAAAAATAATGAATTACCTTATTGGATTAAGAGAAACTACGATCATGATTCAATTAAGATAATGTGGCTTTTAATTCTAAAATTTAATCATTTAATTCAGCAGAATTCTATTTGAGTTTATGATTTTCCTTATATAAAGTAGCAAAATTGAAACTGCATAATGTAACCAACATCAAATTTTCCAAAAGTAAAGAAATATGATTCTCTTATATGTTTGATAGAATTACTTTTCCACCACCTATCTTTGCAGAAATCCTATAGACAAAATAATAACTTTAGATATCTCACCTTACAAAATCATATAAACATAAAGCAAAGGCACACAAAATGACACGAATGTAGAACCAAGTTTATACCTAGCTCTTACTTTATAACATTTGGAGGTCCTATCTATGTGGCCTTGTTTGGTAACATATGATTAGATGTAATTCTTATTGGTTGAAATAACTTGTAAAACAACAATGACCAGTTCTTTTTCCAATCACCATATTACTGCATTTTATAAGAATTTAAGTTCTTTTGTCCAATTTCTAATCTAATCATTGGTTAAAGATAAGGCATGACCATTAACATGATTGTATAATAAAGCAACACGGTATGATAGAGAGATTGAATAAATAAATGTAGTTCGAGTGTAATTTAAGTTACGAGCACCTCGAGGGTTTGGTGTTTACACTCAAACAAGTGAAATTTTGCTTGCGACTCCATCCTTTTATCAACCAATGGGGGATTGAGAGAAGGGGATTTTACATTAATAGGAATCCTTAAAAAACTAGCACATGATTGGATAAATAAGGGATCCTTTAGGCCTTATGCAAGTTCAAAGCCCTTTTTACCCAAGTGATGATCAATGGGGGATCGAGGTGGGACAACACATTAGTGTTATCCTTAAAATGTATGGAGTCACCACCTAATTTTGGTCAAGACAAGAATCAAGGCAAGGCAAAATTTGAATCTAACTAAGTCATTTAGAAGACCCAATTTTTTTTCACCCCATCAAAGATTGGGTTTGAAAATTGGGTACAATTTGAAAAAGAGCTTGCACCCTAAATTGCTCGAATATTGGGATTCGGTCTTTGAGCATCTTTGATTCACCTTAACTATGTTTAACTAAGTTGTTAATTAGCCAGGTTAATGCCCTTAAACATGTTCCTAGTGTGATCTAATCAGTCATATCGAGTCATCCATAATCTCAAGGGGAGAAGGGTCATGCATCATGGAAGAACATACATATCACCATTCATCATCATGCATAATCATTTCAAAGGGAAGGGGGACATAACATATGGTAGAACATGCATATCCAATAATTCACACATCACACACATAATCATAGCAATATAATCATCAAGACCATCACTCATGGTCTTAACTCAAATATGCCCCTACTCCTAAAAAAACACACAAGTTAGTAACGAATCATGAAAGCAAATAAAAAGAAACAAAACAAACGGGAAAAAGCTCATGTGTAGCACCTAACCACATCTCTAAGCTAAGGTACCTAGACATATTTTGTAACGATAATTTTCATTTACAAATCATGGCATTCAGGTCCAAAATAACATATAAAGATTGATTCATCATACATATACAATCTAACATGTATTTAATGTACATATATGTTAATTAATGTTCAAGGCTAATGACTATAAACTAGTTCCTATATAGATATATGTACATGACATAAAGAGAGAGAGAGTTACAATTCAGTTAACGACCTGTGATCCATGAGTCTATATGCAAATCTCTATGCTCCAAAGTATCCATACCTTATGCTTCAGTATCTGAAACATAATTGCGATTTGATGAGTTGCGACTCAATAAATAAAAATAATAATTAGATTCTTATGGCACAACCAATAATCAAATATCGTCAAGATACATTACAAGTAAAAGAATTGACTATGCAAGTGCAAATGCAATATAGTGATTTTTGTCGTGATCTTACAAGACAAACACTACTCCTGGGAATTCATGTGATTCAAGTGACATTTGATTTTACTGGACAACACGTAACAAGTGAATCATTTGATCAATAACATGTGCCAATATGACATATTAGTCCCTTTTCCAAGCGATTTGTAAGTGTTTGACAAGCCGATCACAACATCTTTTTAGTTCAATATACAAGTGTTCATTCATAATGGTATTCCAAGTAATCATTAAAAGCATATAATTCTCACTTGACTTGTATTCACATGTAAAAGTCACAATTCAATCACATATACATGTAATAAAACATATCTATATCGTAAAATTATCACACATAAACATTAGAATCCAATTATGGCTTTTACTCACCTTTTAAAACGACAAACCATTATGGCAGGTTTGGTCCTCTCTTTTGGGCTTCCTCAAAGTGTTGAGATTCTAACATTTGATAGATACATGGTTATAAGAATGTCAAAATGATTATGAATGCTTGGTATACAACTATGGCATGTTCCATGCAAGTGAACCTAGTGTTTATGCATATTTTTCTTGTATGGTAGTCTGACCTTGCTACAGTCTAACTATAATAACTCTAACTATACTTATCCAAATGAATTGATTATTTTTGTGCAAATAAACTAGACACATAATGATGCAACATAGGTAAATTTCATATCAATATAAAACATATAGAAAATGTGGTGAATTTTTGAATTCTGCCCCATTTCAATGTCATCTCAGTCTGAGTTGGTCTTACATTCTTAGGTATGTCTCAAATTGTACAAATCTAATTACAAAACTGATTTTCCATAAGTTACAAAATACATAAAAGAATACTTCTCATGTTTCACACATTGTCTAATTCAATCTATAAAGTCACCAAAATAAATGATAAATATCGGGGTGAGCAGGTTTTTAACAAGTTGTCAATCAGTCATGATGAAGGGGCAATATCTCATCAACCATGATAAATTTGGCTAAAATATTTTATAGGAATGTATATCAGACATAAATGTTCAACTTTAAAGTTGGGAACATCATCAAATTCTGATTTTATGACTATCAAATTCTTAGAAAATAGAATTAAAAGATTGATAAGGTTTCATCAGGATTAGGGTCAGTCATAATCAATAAGCCATATCTCTTTCCACACAACAAATTAAGAAAAAATGTTTTACAGATATTTAGATGGGATATAACCCTATAAATTTCATGTTTTTAACTTTGTCTAAATCAACATATAAGGTCATCAAAATATATGAAACAACCAGACTAAGGAGATTTCAGTTGGTTCTGAAGTAGCCCTAATAAAGGAGCCATATCTCCTCACACATACCAAATTAAGCAAAATTGTTTTATAAGCATTTGGATGGGGCATAAAGCTACAACTTTCATATTTTAAACTTCCCTAATTCCTCTTCTAGGATAATGAAATCATAGGTACATAATCTGCTCTAACAACAAAACCAACACAATTAGCTCTTGTTTCTTTTGAGCTTCAACCTCTATACATGAGCTCTACCTCAAATTACTTCATAATTCTTTCTAATCATCCATGTTTAACATGTTATGATGAAGGAATTTCATGTGGGAAGAAGATAAATTATTTACCTCTTTTGTCAAAACTAGAAAAGCTTAGGGTTTCCTCCAAGCTAGCTCATTTTTCTCTCTCTCCTTCTTCTTCTTCTTTTTCCTTCTTTTTTCCTTTCTTCCTTTCTATTTTCTGCACTCCCTCACATTTTGCCTCTCTAATCTAATACTAAAGGATAAAAAAATTTAATTTATATACCTACCTTAATAAGACAAAATCATGGTGTCTCACTACCATTGGTTCGAAATTCAATATTCCTTTTTCAGTTCCTCTTCTTCACTCTTTCATCACCTCCATCTATCTCCTAATACCCATATGCTCCTTATACTTTAAATAAGCTCTAAAACAACATTATTTATGTTGTTATATCATGCGCACAACATAAGATAATTTATCATGCAACTATACAAACATTACATATATGTACAAGTGTCCCAAATGCAATGGTGCAAGTGTAATCACCATGCTTATCCAACTCACATATCTAAATGATCATTTATCCAATGCATATTTTCATGTGGGATTGCAAATCATTTATGCAATAAATATTTTCATGTGAGAATGCTAATGAATGAAGATAGAGATGTTACATATTTCTAAGCCTATAATAAGAACATCCTAACATCATATGAACTAAACAATAATGTTAGAATACCAAATAATCAAATAAAAGCATGAATCATGTGACATAAAGGAATCATAATTAGCTTCAAAAATATTTAGAGATAATTTTAGGACAGTTACCTTTTATTTTGAAGAAATTTATTTTGCTATCTAACATTTAATTTTTACCTCAGTTTGTATGCCCTATCTTTTTTAGGAACTCACATAAAATTATTGAAATTAATTCACGGAATGACATATGAAGAGTTGAGATGTATACCTATAATAATAAATTAATCATTTATTTATTTACGTTTATAAATTTTCTTATTGATACTAGATTGAATTGTGTTGATCTTATGATACTTCGTGCACGATCGCTGAACTACACTAAGGATTTTTGCGAAAATCTATCAAAACATTAATTTTCATAATTTTTCACATATTTTTGCAAATGCTTCCTTCATGACCAGGGTCAATTATTTTGTGCCTTTTCAAATCTCCCTAAATTATTCAACCACCTACACATTATAAACACACATAGCATGTTACTTCATTATTTATGAAATTTAGTATTTATCTTCCTTGTGTTGCCATTTCGTGTGCCTTTAGCTTGTGTTTTTAGGGTCATCTATGGCTATAGGTCTTTCTTTATTCATTCCCCCCCTTTTTTTACTATGTGGATGTTAAGTGTTTGTTGTTCCCTTTTTTCTGTTCCTTTCTTTTTCATGGCATTGTCTCCTTTTATAAGAGGGGTAGAACAATGGGCCTAGCCTGGGAATGGTCTTAAGAGATGCATCCTTGGGTCATGGCCCATTTATATAGGACCAATATGATGCATTTCTTAAGGATATTATTAGATAAGGCTCTTCGAATTGATTCCATGATGAACCAAACATTAGCCAAGTGATGGAAGGACACTACTTTATACCTTCCATCTGCCACTGATCAGGGAGGTCTCTATCATGCTGGGTGACTTCACTTTCCTGACCAGGATTCACTTCTCAAGTATTCCCATCCCCATTGATTTTGGCATGCATGAGCTCGTACTGTAAAGGGATTATCTTCTTCAACTTTTGGGCTATGTTTCCCAAACCAAGAGAAGCCTTTCCTTCGAGCAGTTTAGCATAAAGGTTGGTGTCCCGCCATCATAGATGATAGCTCATAAAAGGTGGTAGATTAACACGATAATTGTTTCTTTCTATATGCCTTATCAAGGACTTTATTTTCAAACACATTGGATGCAGTGGAGATTTGCTTGATGCTGGCACTAGAGGACTTGGGACTTATCCACCACTTCGACTGGGGATCTATGACATTGCATACTTATACTAGTTCATGGATCAGTGTAGTTAGGCTCAATCTTACATATGTGGCACTTGGTAAGTACTCATTATGAGTATTTCCTTATCCCTTTTCATTCCATATATTTATTTCATTTGCGGTCACTCTTAATCTGATATTGTGCTTCTTGACAGGTCTAGGATATTGAGTTAGGCCTCCTACAAAGGAGCAACCCCTTACTTGATATGGAGGGATGTTACCTTCAATGCACAAGATGAAATGCAACTCATTAGTCGGAGTCATCGGTGGAGCTTAAGTGTACGAGCTTGAACACTCTTACCCTAAACCAGGTACTTCTATCCTACAGAGAAGATAATAGTTACTTCTATCCCACTTGAGTATCTCTCACTTATGTTTCTTTATCATTTGTTGTGATTTAAGTATATGTTATTGAAATATTTTATTTTCTTCTCACAAGTCCATCGTGTTTAAGTGGAGGCCATGGTGGACTTGATTACTGCATTAGAAAGGGCAGTAACACAACAAACTAGATTGATGCAGGTTAGTAATAGTTGGCATTATACATAAGACATCTATGTTTTCTTATAATTGTGTATGTGTGATTGGTGTCCTATCTATCCTTGTTGAACCTAACTTTGGACAATTATGAACCCAGCTTGTTTTGATGATTACAAACACATCTAAAAGCTAACCTTTGTCTAAAGTTGTTTGTATAAAATCTTATAGGTACATTAATTTATTGAACAAAGATGTTTGGAGAAAGAGTTACGATGAAAACTCTAAGTATGTAACTCTAATGATTATTGCCATTATTTCAACAGGTGTTGTGACTCAACAACAAGCATTGAAAGATTTTAACATGAGTAAAGTCTTTTGGAGCTCTTAACCAACATTTTTTCTCAAAGAACAACAAGCATTGGATGACTTAATACTTAAGCTGTGCAAAACTTCTTCATAATGGGCGTTGCAATTTTGCAATAAGTGTGGATCTAGACATCTCAACAGATGTTGCATTTTCATAACAAGCATTGGATGAAGTGACTTAACTTAAGAAAAATTCTCAAAATCTCAACACGGGCATTGGATTTAACCAACAGGCATTAGAGAAGTTCCTAAGCAAAGCAAAGATCTCTGGACCCACCAAAGAGACAATCTCAAAATGCAACTGTCATTGAGATCACTTTCAGCAGCCATTGGAAGTTTACCAACAGCTATTGAAGTATTATTGAAAATCTTGAAAAACAAAGCATCAAGTTCTTATGCTCTTAGAAAATTGTAAACAACATTGTTCATATCTCAATAGGAGTTAAAGTTGAAATCTAGCAGACATTGAGAATTGCCAATAATCATTGAAGCATTGTTGAATGAATAATTGAGAAAGTCATAAAAGAAGCATATAGGCAAATCTCGCTTTAACAGTTAGTTCCAATGGACGCTTTGACAAAATCAATGATCGTTGAAATCATATTATGTTTGAAAATCACCTAGATGATGGTTAAATAATAGGTGTAGGAATGTCCAATAGGCTTTGAGTGTCTACTCTAGTGACATGAAGTGACAATGTTCTTTCTAATGGCTATTTTCGTGTCTTTGCCTATAAAAAGACCATTTCACAACATAAACAAAAAGAGAAAAATGGTTAAAAAAATTGAGTATTTATATTGTGAAAATTGTCTTTAAATAAAAAGGGTAAAACTAGTGTGATCTAGCTTATAAGAGGAGATCATTGTCAAAGTCTGCAAAAGCTATCTTTAAAAATAGAATTTAATCAACAAGCTTTCAAACTTCTCACAAAACTCTCAAACAAATCAAGCAGACATTGCAAGTGTGTTTTTAGTTGTTTATTGCTTGAGTGAGAGAGTTTTTCTTAACTTTCTGAGTTGTAATCTTATTTAAGAAAACCTTTGGTTAGGAGATATTGGGAGATATAAAATCATACTTTGTGAAAGGTCATACTTTGTGAAAGGTTTAAGATAGTACTTGTAAACTACTTTGGGAAATGGTCTTAGTAGTACAAGAAAGTCTACTTGTAATGATTTGGTAGTGCCCAAAAATTATTGTTGTAAAGGTAGTTGATAACACCTATAAGATATCTAAATAGTGAAATGCTTTAATGGGAGTACTAGACGAGAGGATGTAGGCAAGTTGGGTCGAACCTCTATAAATTGGTTGTCTTGATTCTTCGTTATTTTTGCACTTATTATTATTTGTTTTTAATTGTCATTGCCCTGTTCAACCCCTTTCTAGGACCAAGGGACAACAATTGGTATTAGAGACTATCTCTCCATCAAAGTGTAAGTGCTTAGAATAAATATCATGCCAAGTCATGAAGAATCACAATCAATCCACAAGCCACCTTTCTTCAAAAGAAATGACTATAGATACTAGAAAAATCATATGGAGATTTTTCTAAATAATGAAACCATAGATCTATGGGACATTGTCAAAGAAGGAAGAGATGTTCCAATTAAACCAGTTGGAGATGTTCCAGTACCTGAGCCTAAGAGTGAATGGACGACTAAAGAGAAGAAGGCAAATTTGAAAAATAGACCAGCAATGCACATTCTCTTCTGTGTAATTCATATACATTAAGCTATAAATGGGTACATGAGCAAAAGAAATATGGGACACATTATAGACTCAGCATGAAGGAACTAGTTAAGTCTAGAAGAAAAAGATACAAATGCATACATACATGTATGAAACAATTGTATATCAGCCTAATGAAACCATCACTGAGATGTACAAAAGATTTATTGACATAGTGGGCACTCTCAAAACTCTTGGGAAGTCCTATTCCAATAAGGACATGGTAGCGAAGATTTTAAGAACGCTTCCCAAAGTTAAGTGGGAAGCCAAGAAGACAACAACAGAAGAAGCAAACAAGCTGGAAGCCCTATCACTAGATGAACTCATGGGAAAGCTACTAGCCTACGAAATCACTCTTAAGAAATCAGCTGAAAGTACTGGTATAAGAGAGAAAGATTTGGCCCCAAAAGCTAAAAAGGTACACTCTATATCCCCATCTTCTTCTTATTTGCTAACATCTTCTTCTTCTGGTGATGATGAAGACAATAGAAGATAAGCACCTCACCCTCATAACAAATAAAGTAAATATATTTCTCTCAAATCAAAGGAGCAAAAGGATAAGGAGGTACAAGAAGAAAGGTAGTAAAAGTAAACTCATTTTTCTATAGATGCAATGAGAGAGGTCACATAAAGTTAGATTATCCTAAGGTGAAAAAGAACAAAGTTCCTACCAAGAAACACACATACAAGAAACATAGGGAAGTGTATAAAGCCACTTAGGGTGACACCAATGACTTTTAATCTAATAAAGAGGATACTAGCAAGGAGCTAGCCAACCGCTGTCTAATGACAACTGAGGAGAAATGAGATAAGTCCTCAAGTGAGCATTCCCCAAGCAATAATAGTGACAACAATGGTGAACATGAGGTAAATCCCCTTAATTCTTATTTTAGAGATGAATTATATTCTATTATTACCAAGCTCACCTTGAAAGTTAAGACTCTCAAGTCTAGCATCTCATCTCTTAAGAAAGAGAATAAATCTTTAAAAGATTATGCTAAAAGTCAAAAGACTCTAGCTAAGGAGGTTGAGTCTCTTACTGCTGAGAATTCCAAGCTTAAGGATAACATCAACAAATTCATCAATGGAAAGGATAAATTAGATTCCATCCTTGAAAATCAAAAGAACACATCTATTAAGTATGGATTAGGAAATAGTCCCTCTGTTTCTACTACTCCTTCTACTTTAAAATAGTCTTTATTAAGGCTATGAAAGTTAGTATACCTAAACCCATTATAATGCCAAAAATTCCCAAGAAGGGAAATGCTAAGATAAACAACACAATGGTTAAGTCACAACATGTTCACATATAACTAAGACATGCTCCTCCTATAGCAAATTATGCCTATATGTATCACTTATACAAGTCTAAAAGGCTAAGCGTCTAAAGGCACAGAAATTGACATGACCACGGATATAGATACAAACCACATAAGAGAATTGCTCATATGAGAAACATTCTTAAAAGTATGGCTCAAAGGATTTACAAGTCTCACAAACACTATATGCATTCTCTATCTAGAAATAGGACAATAGCTCACTTTAATGTCGACTATTTTTACTACGGTATTTATGGCCACATTGCTTATCACTGCCATTCTAGAAGGCATGATAAGCAAAAATGGCAAGAGCTAACCCCATAGGACCCAAAAAGATTTGGGTACCTAAGACTTGATTCTCTTTATTTTACATATGTCTTGAAATTCCAAGTTGGAGAGTAAGAGTGGTATCTTGATAGTGGATGTTTAAAGCACATGACAAGAGAAAGGAAATTCTTCACGTAATTAGAGAAAATCGAAGGACTTGGAAACGTATCCTTTAAAGACAATGGAAAATGCCAAAATCATTAGCATAGGTAATGTTTAATGTTGACTCACCTATCCTTGATAAAGTATTGTTTGTTGATAGACTCAAACACAATATGTTGAGTGTAAGTCAGCTTTATGACAAAAAGCCTCAAAGTTATGTTTGAACCACAAGAATACTATGTGTCAAGGATAAGTGACAATAAAATTTTGTTCACTGGTAGGAGAATTCATAACATTTATGTCATTGATTTAAATTTTGTCATTAAACATAATGCAAAGTGTGTAGTTTTTATAGGAGGCTAAGACATACTAGCATGGAACTCCTCAATAAGGTGAAAAAAAGAAACTTAGTTGAAAGTCTGTCTAAAATCAAATTTGTAAAGGAAGGAGTTTGTGAAGCATGTCAAAAAGGAAAACAAGTCAAATCTTCATTCAAAGCCAAGAATAAGGTGAATGCATCTAAACCTTTATAATTGCTTCATATGGATTTGTTTGGACCTTCTAGAATATCTAGCTTAGGATGCATGCATTATGCATTTGTTATAGTAGATGATTACTCTAGGTATACTTGGGTGTTGTTCTTTCCTTACAAGGACTCTTGTTTTAATGGCTTTAAGACCTTTTCCAAGAGAATTCAAAACCAAAAGGATTTGAAATTCTTTTCTATTATAAGTGACCATGGAGAAGAGCTTAGGAATGTTAAGTTTCATAACTTTGTGACGAGTATAGTATCTCACACAACTTCTCAACTCCTAAAACACTACAATAGAATGGTATGGTAGAAGGAAAGAATAAAACTCATCAAGAAATAGTTAGGACATTATTAAATGAGTACAATCTTTCTTAGTATTTTCGGGCTAAAACTACAACCACTTCATACTATGTCTTAAATAGAGTATTAGTAAGACCTTTGTTGAAGAAAACTCCCTATGAGTTGTGGAACAATAAAGGCCTAAGATTGCATACTTTAGAGTTTTTGGTTATAAGAGTTTTATTCTAAACAATAAAGATAACCTTAGCAAATTTGACTCTAAATTCGATAAAGGAATTTTTTTAGATACTCTACTACTAGCAAAGGGTATAGAGTCTTCAACAAGAGAACACTTATTATAAAGCAGTTTATACATGTTGTATTTGATGAATCTGACCCCACTTCTTCAAGAATAGAAAAAGATGTTGATAATCTTGCAGATCCTATGAGTGAGCTGAACATTGGAATAGAATGAAAGAATGTGGACAAGCCATAAGACATGAGGAGTGAAGCAAATACAAATCCACCTCTTCCTACTCCAAATGAAGAGCAAATTCAACTAAAAGGATAATGTCTTCAAGAAAGATCATCCAAGAGGTCTCATCATTGGTGATCCATCAAGTCGAGTAACAACTAGATCATCTTTTAGAAATGCATGTACCAATCTTACTTTTGTTTCCCTTATTAAGCCTAAGTCCATAGATGAGGCCATTAAATACGAACATTGGGTACTTGCTATGTAAGATAAACACAATCAGTTTGAAGGAACAAAGTATGGACTTTAGTTACTGGACCTCATGATCATTCTATTATTAGAACCAAATAGGTCTTTAGGAATAAGCTGGATGAGAATGGAACTATTGTTAGAAATAAGAGTTAGTTAGCAGCCAAAGGCTATAACCAAGAAGAGAGAATTAAATTTGATGAGACCTTTGGACCAGTAGTAAGACTACAAGCTATTAGGATTTTGCTTGTATTTCCATCTCCTCTGAATTTTAAGTTATATTAAATAGATATCAAAAGTGTTTTTTTTTAATGACTATATTGATGAATAAGTATATGTTAAATAAAACCCCCTAGTTTTGAAAGCAATTGCTTTCCTAACCATGTGTTCAAGCTCATTAAAGCCTTATATGGCTTAATGCAAGCTCCAAGAGCTTGGTATGAAAGGTTGAGCAACTTTCTTATAAAGAAAGGGCTTTTCAAGGGATTGATAGACACAACACTCTTCTCTAAAGAAAAGAATGGAGACCTATTACTAGTGCAAATATATGTAGACAATATCATATTTAGTGCTACTAATGTTTGCTTATGTGAAGATTTATCCAAAGTAATAAAAAGTGAATTTGAGATAAGTATGATAGGAAAACTAAAATTCTTCCTTTGATTATAAATCAAGCAAGGAAATGAAGGAATCTTCATCAACCAAGCCAAATATACATGGGAACTAATCAAAAGATTTGGCATGGAAAACAACAAACCATGCAAAACTCCAATGAGCACCAACATCAAGCTAACCATGGATGAACATGGTATCATTGTTGATCAAAAGCTATATAGAGATATGATTGGGAATCTACTATATATAACATCATCTAAGCCTGATATTATATTTAGTGTTTGCTAATATGCTATATATCAATCTAATCCTAAGGAGTCTCATTTTCATGCTATGAAACACATTCTCAAATACCTTGTTGGTACTCCCAATTTAAGAATTTGGTATCCTAAGAGCACTTCATTTGAATTAAATACATTTTCCAATGCTGACTTTGTTAGGTGTACCTTAGATAGAAAGAGTACTTCAAGCACATGTTAATTACTTGGTCAATGCTTAGTGTTTTGGAGTAGTAAGAAGCAAAATTCAGTAGTTTTATCAACTATTGAAGCTGAGTATGTGGCAGTTGGTC
This sequence comes from Omphalea diandra, assembly GCA_949677035.1. Taxonomy (NCBI): domain Eukaryota; kingdom Viridiplantae; phylum Streptophyta; class Magnoliopsida; order Malpighiales; family Euphorbiaceae; genus Omphalea; species Omphalea diandra. The sequence continues at coordinate 8,766 of CATIWR010209900.1, read as the reverse complement.
TTTGTTATGCTAAAATCTTATGGATGAAGTAACAACTTGTTGATTACAAAGCAATTGTAAATCAAGTCACCATTAAGTGTAATAACACTAGTGCCATCAATTTGTCTAAGAATCCCATACAACATTCTAAGAGTAATCATATAGACATTAGACATCACTTTCTTAGGGATCACACTCATAATGAAGATATTTATTCAAATTTATTGATACTAAACATCCATTGGTAGATATTTTTACTAAACCTCTTTGTTATGAAAGGATATAATTCATTAAAAGAGAATTTGGTATGATTGATGGAAGTACTTTGGATTAACTTCAATAGGTTCTTATTCTTCACCTTTATCAATCTATTTATGATTATTGTTGGTTGATGGTTGATATATCAATCTATTTATGATTATTATTGGTTGATAGTTGATATGTTGCTTGATTTTATTATCATTAAAGTCTTTGGCCTTAATAAGCTAAAAATTTTAGTTGTGTATTATCATGATCAAAATGTCCATATATTAATTGAACTCATTACTATATCATTGAGTCTGATTAATAATATTCATCAGCTAAGTTTTCAAAATGGTTACTTCTTTGAAAAATATATTTTAAACTTAGTTCTATTTAGAAAATTATGGTTAACGTTCATTGTGTGTTTGCCAATAGCCATTGCATTAATTGTGAGTTTCAAATTTTTGCTTCTATAAGTCCCTATGATTGTTATACATTTCCAACAACTATTGTTCTTCACCCAATGGCCATTATAAGTAGCCACCATTATTAGAGGAAGAACACTTGCTTGAGCAAGCAAACAGTCATGTCCAATAGCTGTTATTTAAATCACAACAACCATTGAACACTCCCAACAGTCAATAATTAAAAAAAAAAAAACAAGGGGAGCTCATTAAACTTCTATCTAAACCCCCCTCTAACCTTAAAGTTTATTACTTCTTTGTTTTACTATGCTTTTGACTGTCTCTCTTTCTCTCAAATTGTTATTATTTCTTTTGGATACTCACTTACATCAAACCTCAAACACTAAATGAATGGCACTCAAACTAGAATCAACAAAGAGGTATAAATAATTAACCCGTAAAAAATTTCAACCTTCTTATGCCAGCTCTGAAACTGAGGATAATCTAGCCTCCATGCTTGCCCAATCAAAAAAGTGAACTGCAGAACCATCTTCAACACAACAATCATCTAAAAAATCTAAACCTATTTCAAAATTCAGGGGGAAAGAAAAGGTATCGAAAACAGAGCATACTTCTCCCTTACTTAAATAGTTTCATCTCAAGATAGAAAAAGAGAATGATTTAGCTCTAAAGCTGCTAAAGAGACACCAAGGAGATGGAAAGTTTTTTTTTTTTATAGTGATCTTCAAAGTTATGGGCTAGCCGAAAAGTTGGAAGAGCTTATGGTGGGAATTGGATGGGAGTTGTTCTGTCACATTAAGGAGTCCTCCTATTTAGAGCTTACAATGGAGTTCCTTACCACTTTAGAGGTGTTAGGCAATGACTGTGATGTGTATGCCTAGGAAGATTCAATCAATTTTAAATTATTTAGTAAGAAGTACACTCTTAGACCCAATGATTTAGCAAAGTGCTTTGATACTACTAATTCAAGAATAATAGAGCCTCCTTCGACATTCAAGGTTGATGTAAATCAATTATGAAAGTCTATCACTAATGGGAAGAGCAGTTACAATGGCAATAATAACAAGGCTTTAAAAATTAAAAGTCAAGCCTTGAGAATAACCCATTGATTTATTACATGGAATATAAATGAGAGAGCTTAGTCAACTAGAAATTGCACAATCATTGATCTATGCTATCTATAGTGCCTAAAGAATAAATAAAAGATCAACACTCCATTGTTCTTGATGTAAAGGATAGATGGACAGTTGGACAAAGCCAATAAGCTTGTGATGGGTCATTACATCATCAAAATTGCTAAGTATGTGAAAGTCATTCCTTAAGCAAAGGATGAACTAGAAGAGAAAAATTGTATTGAAGAAACTACCACACAATGAATCTATGAGTGAAAAGATGCTTCTCAATATGAGAATCTTACAAAGATTGGATTTGAGTATAATCAAAAGAGTGCTAGAAAAAGGAGAAATTCCTCAATAAGAAAAGGAGACTGAGGACATTTAGGAAGCAATAAGAATAGAGATTGCAACAACAAAAAGGATTGGAACATGTGCTCCTACTCCTGATACATCTAGTCCATCTCTCACTATCTTTGAGAGAGAGGTTCTTGAGCAACTAGAGAACCATTTCTAATGCAGTATTAAAGGGTTGAATTCTTTATTGTCTCCTTACACCAAAAAGTGCAAAAACTTTAAAGAAACATAAAGGACATCAACCAAACTTTGAATTGGATAGTGGAAGGGTTGGACTTGCAACCATGGACTCCAATTACTCTAGATGCAACAAATATGCTAAGGATAAACCTTAAAACCATCCCTAAATCTCTTAGGTTAAACCAATTTTCCTACTCTCTCATATTGCATATTTGTTTTTCTTTTGTCTTTGTTTTCTTTCTCAAAACTAGCAAATATAATGGAAATCAATTTTAATGTAGTAAAATGTAAACTTTTTCTCTTTATACTTTCTTTTGTTCTATTTCCTTTGTTATTACTATTCTTGTCGGTTTCTTTTTTTTATAATGATTAAGGGGGAGAAAGTAAGAATAAAGGTAAATGATAAGTCAGGAAGTCAGGGGAACAAGGCAAGGTAAAGGAGAAGGTATATGTGTATGCAAAGGTAAATGAAAAATGTGAGAAGTAACAAAAGTGCATATAATATGTAATTAAGGGGGAGTAACATAAATATATTATTATAATTTATGCACTTATTATGGTAAATCATATTGTTTGAAACTTTGATAAACTTAAGGATGAGTTAGAATGTAATTAATTCCATTATATGATGTACACTTTTCATTTTTGCGAGGTTAATTAATTTTGATAGATTGTTTGTTATCATAAAAAAAAGGGGGAGAATGTTAAACCTAGCTTGGGAGAATGATGAACCCAACTTATTTTGATGATTACAAACACATCTAAAAGCTAACCTTTGTCCAAAGTTGTTTGTGCAAAATCTTACAGGTACATAAATTTATTGAACAAAGATGTTTAGAGAAAGAGTACATATTCAAGTCTAACGTGTGTTGCCATTATTTCAATAGGCATTGTAACTCAGCAATGGGCATCGAAAGATCATAATAGGCATTAAAATGAAACCCAAGTATGAGTAAAATTTTCTAGACCTCTCAACTAATGTTTTTTCTCAAAGTACAACAGGCGTTCAATGACTCAATACTTAAGCTGTGCAAAGCTTCTTTACAATGGGCGTTCTAATTTTACAACACATGTGGATCTAGACATCTTAATAAGAGTTGCATTTTCACAATAAACGTTGGATGAAGTGATTTGACTTAACCAAAATTCTCAAGATTTTGACATGGTTGTTAGATTTAACCAATGGGCATTTGAGAAGTTTTTACTTTTAGAAATGATCTTAGTAGCGCTTGAAAGTTTACTTGTAATGACTAGGTAATGTCTGAAAACTACTATTGTAAAGTAGTTGATAGCACCTGTAGGCTATCTAGATAGTGAAAAGCTCTAGTGGGAATGCTAAAGGAGAGGACATAGGGATGTTTTGTCAAACCTCTATTAATTGGTTGTCTTGATTCTTCATTATTTATGCACTTGTTATTATTTGTTTTTACTTGTCATTATCCTATTCAACCCCCCTTTAGGGCATTAAAGGACAATAATCCTAACCCTTATGCATTTTGCAGGAGACATTCCAACACCTAACCTGAGAGCTCAATAATACCAAGCAATGTTTGACAATGACAAAGGCCCAGAGCGAGACCATGACTGGAGCAGTAGCTGAAGACTCTAATGAGTATGTGGCTATAGAATGGGAGAAAGGAGATGACAAGGAGGAGACCGCATTCGAAAGTAAAAAGGACTGAGTCGATCCAATGCCTTTAGATTTTTAGGATTTTTATTTCAGCACATAACAGTTGCCAAACATTATTTAGATTTTTGGCATAATTGTATGGATATTTTTAGGTAATTTGAAAGCCTTATTATGTTTTAGGATATTTGTTTGAACATTAAGCCCTTTGGCACAAGCTGAGGCGGTACCACCTTCATTTTTGGAAAATCTAGAAATTTTTGTTCTAATAGAAATGCATGATTTTGATTTTGGCTTGTAACTTATTTTCTGAATGTGTAATTGAATTATTTTGTCCCATTTTAAATTTGTACATGTCTTTCAAAGTAGGTGTAAAACAACTTTTAAGCTCATAGTATGAGGAGATGTTTCCTAATTTTTACTAGGAAGATTGGTCTGTATAGACTACTAAGTTATCTATACAGACCACTAGTTGCTTGTATAAACAACTCAAGTGGGTTGTCTAGCCATGTGCAACTGTTCATGACTATCAATTACTAAACAACTTCTCCTTCATTTATAAATAGCCACCTAAGGTTTTCTTCTTCGAACCATTTATTTCCATTATCCTAAACATGGTTAGAGCATTTCTGAGGTCTTTCCCATCCAAAACTTAGTCTGATCTACCTTGGCAAGTCTTAAAACTCTCTATTACCTCTTGTCTATTTGCTTGGACATAGATTTCTTATTGGCAACTTATGATTTGTGGGACTCCACTACCATTCTTTCCATTTTCAAGATACCAAGATCTACCCCTATTAAAAGAATTTGGTATCATTCTCAATTGTCGGGTCATGACTGCGGATTGGATTATCGTACCATAGTTGGGTTACTCACACATCCAAAAGATGTTGGAATTGTTCGACTTGCATTGTGATGAGGCGCCTAGGTATACTCTAAGCAAAGAGAAGATCCTCATGGCTCCTTCCAAGGGTCATGTTTAGGCAACACAAGCTTGTATTATAATGACTATCTTGATGGGTGAGTTCATTTTACAAAAGAAAGATGACAAAATATATCTGCAAATATTATCCCTTCTCACGAAATCTCAGTCAGGAAAAACCCCCATCCCAATAATCATAGGTGAAACCATTGTAGACTTGGATAACGTGGCCCTCGCCCTTAATAATTCTTTCTCAGGGAGCCCATTGCTGCTTTAGGTATGGATTCCTTCTACATCCTTTAGTCTTGCTATTTACTTTTATTTTTATTTCCTCATTTTTTTCTAGACCACCCTTGCAAAATTTCAATCCAATGGACTGCTTATTTTTTGCTTATGTTGCCTTTTTGGGTTTTCAAACCAATGAGCTTATCATTATTTTTTATTCATTTTATTATTATATTATTATTTATTATTATTTTTTCTAGATATAGTTGCAAAGAAGCTAGGTTATTAGTTGTCCTTTACTATGGATGCAAGACTTTATTATTCACAATGTCATTTGAATTGTCACTTGTCAAGGCCCATGGCAACAAGAATGAGAGGACTAAGTGGATGTCTCCCACTACTACTACCAATATTTGCTAGACTTGCCCATGATCGAGACTCTCATGAATTACTTTGAGGACCTAGGAGACTGCGTGATTATTCATGCTTTGGCACTAACACCTTCTATGATATGGCCTAAGTACATCGCCAATTTAGTGCTCATCAACACATATTAGACTTCCTTCCTTTTTTCATTAAGGGTCCATTATCCCAGTGCTTCCTAGACAGAGTTAGGCCCACATGGGCCAATCACCATATTTACGACTTCTTCACTAGTATAGACCCTTGCCCTTAAGGATGATGCCAACTACATGGCATTGGCTATACGACTTTTAAAATTGTAGAGTTTCTTCCATCTTATTAAAACATTAACAAATAGTGAAACTTTGAGAAAAGAGATTTTCATATATTTAGTTGTAGTTTAAAGACATGTTTAACTGAATTTACTTTAATGATGCAAATGTATTTCCATTTGACATTATGCTTAACATGAACCATTTACTTTTTGCATACTACATATGAATTGAATGCATGATTACTACTTTCAATATTGCCATATTAGATCATTTGATTGTCTTACTTGATGCCTTTGCCACACCGATTCTCCACTTTATATTTTTGCTCCTTTCACCACTATAATGTATTTCATCATCCCTTAATAGGTGTCCCTACTTGCCAAATACACTTTTTTGCCTTTTGCTCTGTTTATCATACTTATATCTTATTTTTTCCTAACCATCCTTTCAAGGTTTCAACTTAGTAGACTATTTCTTTCTTTTTGTAATGGCCTAACTTTTGCCTAAGCTACTCTCACTATATTTTGACTTGGCAAGCTGATTTTACTTTTCTCACATCCTCACACAAAATATTTGTTCAACTTATCCAGGTTTACTAGCTTAAAGAACTCATTCCCATCTATTTTCATCAATTTCACTACACCTTCTAAATAGATCTGTTTGACCACATAAAGACCTTCATAGTTTAACTTGAACTTTTCCTCGAGGATCTTGATCTTGTAGTCTACTCATTTTTAATGCCAAGTTGTTCATCCTTATTGTGGTTGCTTTGACTCTCTTAATAAATGTGTCGAGCATCCTGGCCTAGTATAATTATTTATGGTAGAGAGTCTTCAACCTTTTCTCATCTAAGAGGGCCAATTGTTCAAATATACTTCTCACGCATTAGTACTTAGTAATCCCTAACTCAACTAACACTCACAGAGACTTCACCTCTGCTTCAATTGGCAATACTGCCTTCATCCCATATACCAAGGAATATGACATCATCCCTATCGATCTCTGGACTATAATTTGATACACCATAATGCAAAGGACAACTTCTCAGACTAATCCTTGTAAGTCTGCATCATCTTAATGAGGTGTTCTTGACATTCTTATTAGCCAAATCTACTACCCCATTAGCTTATGGCCTATAGGGTGATGACCTGTGATGGGTTACTCCATACTTTTCTAAGATCACTTTAATCTCAACCTGAAAATGAATCTCATTATCCATAACGATGTGATGTAGCACCCTTTTATGACAAATGAGGTTCTTCTTAATAAATTAGGCCATCTGCTTCACCCCTAACTTACTGAAAAACTCAGCATCTACCCATTTTGAAAAATAATCCACTGTGACCATAATGTACTTATGCTTCTCATAGCAGCTGGTTTGACTTCTCCAATCACGTCAATCCCATATGCTACAAATTGCCATGTTGAAGTCAGGTTCTGTAGCTTGGTTGGCAACAGGTGATTTAGGCTAACAAGGACCTGACACTTACAATTGCTCCAAACTAGCTGAATGCAGTCATACTCCATAATAGTCTAATAATAACCCATTCTCACAAGTTTTCTTATGAATGGTTTCCCATTCATGTGAGGACCATAAGTCCTTGCATGCAACTCCTCCTTGTTTTGCATACTTCTTCTTTCAATGAATATCTCAGATGAACATCATCCGACATTCTATTATATAACACCATATTATATACTACAAATTGTAATGTTAATCTCTAAATCACATCCTTATCTTTCTTTTCGACCCACAAGGTACTCCCCACTTTCTAAATATCTTTGCACATCATTGTACCAAGGATAATTTTCCACTATTATTTGCATTATTCTCCCATCGATGTGGCATTGCATCACAGACCTAAGCATGATGAATGGCTTCATGGGCATTGCCTTTAGCCTATTCCAAATATAAACTAAAGTTGTCATGGCATCAACCATTGCATTCTCCTCTTACGGTAAGTTATGACACATGATTCTCTAAAAATTCTATGTCAATCTCTTCAAGTGTTCTAAGTATGGGCTCAATCAGTCCTCTTTTAATTCCCACTCATTAGTTACCTAGGAAATAACTACTAATGAGTCTTCAAACATTTCTACTATTCAGACCCTCATATGCATTAAGAGTTCTAACCTAAATGAACAAGCTTCATACTCAATCATGTTATTAGTCACTTTGAAGTCAAGCTTTTTGGCTACAAGGAAAAGTTCTCCTTTTTGTGATATCAAAATTGTAACATCCTCAAATCAAATCATATACATTTTAAATTACGTAATATTTAAATATATGCATTTGATAAATAAGCATTTAGGCATGTGAATTTGGAGAAAAAACAACAATGACACTTGCGCTGTTGTAATTGGGATACTTGAAAAAAAATATGTAATGTTTGTATAGTTGCATGGTCAATTGTTTTATGTTGTGTGCATGTTATAGCATCATAAATAATGGTGTTATAGAGCTTAATTAAGAGTATAAGGAGCATTTAGGGATTAAAAGATGGATGAAGGTGTTTAAAGAGTGAATAAGAAGGACTAAAAGAGGAAAATGAACTTTTAACCAATAGGAAATGAAACCCAATTATATTATCTACTATAATATGACAATTAGGGTCAGATTTTGAGGGAAAAATGTGGGTTATACCAGAAACAAAGAGAGAGCAAAGGAAGAAGAAAGAAAGGAAGAGGAAGAAGAAGAAGAAGAGAGAGAAGAGTGAACTGCCTAGGGTTTTTCAATTTTGGGACAGTAGGTAAGTAAATTTATCTTCTTCTCAACTGGAATTAACATCTCATGACATGTTAATTATGCATGGTTAGTAAGAATTATGGAGTAATTAAGGTAGATCTCTTGGATGGAAGTTGTAATCCAAGAGAATAAGAGTTGATTCTATTGAATTTTTACTGTTAGAGCAGAATTTTCCACCCAGGATTTCGTAACCCTAGAAGAGGAATTAGGGAAGGTACAAAATATGAAAGTTGTAGCTTTATGTCTCATATAAATGTGTATGAAACAGTTTTG